>KK121074.1:318402-358281 GCA_000611955.2 Stegodyphus mimosarum
ATTTGATTTTTTTATGTTTTTGTTTATAATTTCTTTATTTGTTGTTTTATTTTAATATATAGCTTTAAATTTTCATTTTTTAGTTCTTTTAATTTCTTTTGCTTTTGATCCCAATTTCTTAAATACAAAAATTACCAGTGAAAGCGACTTGAAAAACTTAAAAATATTGATTATAGAGGGAGTTTATCTGAAGGACAAGACTGAACAAAAAACAGTTGGACAGGAATAGATGAGCTAAAAAGAATTAGTAAACTATATTATACATCCACAAATGCTTCTTTTTCGTTTGGAAAGTTTTATAATTTTTGTTGGAGCTTATATTTCTGTTAAATCAGACTTTCTAAGCTAAAATTTTTATGCTCACCTAAAAGAGTTATACAGCCAATATGCATGCCAAGTTATGCGTTTGAAAATAAAACTAAAGATTATATTTTGATTTTCCCACTAGCTTTATTTGAGAACTTCGTTTTATGTCCAACATTGTTTTTCAAGGTTGAATGAGAGGGAAAAGTTGCTTATGCCTTTTGAATACTTAGAAGATAAAAATGCTGCAAAGATGATTGATATTGTAATACTTAAAGGCGAATCGCATGAACTACTTCGAAAACTGTTTCGTTCTTTTGAGCTGTTTTCTAAAGATTATGTGTATTAGCTTAAGGTGATGAATATTAACTCTATCCTGACTTGCGAAGGTGTCTAAACTGAAATTCGAAGCACAGCTTTCGTTTTATTCTGCTTTGTAATCTTTTATCTTATTTATTTTTATTATCGTCCATTAAGCTGTTGTGTGGTGTTTAGATCTTTTTAACTACCAGTGTGTTTTCGCACAACTATGCTTTCTTACTCGTATTTAATTTCAAATGGCAGCTTTATTTAAATGCTTGGTAAGGGTCTTTTTTTTTGTTTCGAAGTTAATAATTTTCGTACAGGAATGTTACTCCAGATTTTGTTTAGATCAATTGTTAGTTCAAACAACATGGATATTCCATTCCACTATCAACTTTAGATAATTTGCAATGACATACTTTCCATTGGGTAGATATTCCCTTCGGTTAGCACCTATAAAGTGACCTTCTTGAACACCTTAAGGTGATGCCAAAATACCAAGTAGCTATATTAAAATGCCTTGAGAGACATTATTAAAAGGCATTTATCGCAACAAAGATACGAGACAGTTCAAAAGTTGGAAGATGTAATAAGGGGATATTTACAAGAATCGCAAAGCCTCTGCTTTGTATTATAAATTCGCACAGAGTGTGATGTTGCATTCTTTTATGCGCGGTAATGGTAGCATTTATATCAACACTGTGGTTGTTTAAACAAGAGGCTAAAAGCCAATATCAATGCCTTAAAGTGGTATAGACATGAAATGTAAAACTATCCCCAGAAAACTCGAAGGTAACAAGTTTTTCAACTCTGTGTACATAATTCTTTTCGTTAAATTAATAATTTTATTTACTTCTTTGTTAGAATGGGATGGCTTCCTATCCAAACTTTTTAGGTCGACTGGAGTCTGTTAACTTATCACAGACGCATTTCTAAAACATTTTTAGCTTGGCTACAATGCCAACCAAGTCGTTGCAGTGTCTCGGAATTGGAAAACCCTAGCTCCGTTAACACTCTTAGTGCCCCGTTCTGTTGGATGTAAAGCTTTTCTGAAGCAAAAGTCTTTTCCTTACCATCTTTTCTAAGTATTTCTTTTTAATCCCTTAAGTAGAATGATTGAATTTGCATAAAGAAATTTTTACAATATTCAGTTGTTTAAAATTTTAAGATTTCTAAAAACAATGAGGGCCAGTTGGTGATCCATAGGCCGTATGTGATCTGAGAGGTCTTCCTTTGCAGAAGGCTGCTGGTTATTATTCACAGAATTTTCGAGTATGTGTATAACTTTACCCTTCTATCTTAAGTAATAAAAAGATTATTTCAAAATTTATTATTTATGTATGCAAAGATTATCTGAAAGTAATACCAGGGAAAATAATAATTTAAGAATAATGATTTAAGGATCATTAATAATGAATGTGGAGGAATACCTGTTAACCATTGGTAAAGACTAGCTGCTGCTGTTCATCATCAAATGAAATGAACTGATAACCAGAAAGCTTTATTATATAACGTAACTCTTTCTGTGCGTTATTTTCTCATCTGCTAATAAAAGAGGTAAATCTTTCTAACACCATCCCTTGTTAAAATGTTCATTTTTGACTATTTTCTATTGCAAAATTATTATTATTTTATCTGTATTAAAAAATGCGTCTTATATAATGCAATTTTTATGATATAACGTGTTAAATATCTTTTCGATTTGGGGTAAATAAAATAAAAAAAAATTTAATATAAAAATTTAGTGCCTAACATAAAATTTATGAGTTAAGAATTAAAATCTATTTTATAATTTAATTTTGACTCTAATTTCTCACTTCAGAATTTAAATGCCATTTTAATGGAGGTTCTTCCTATTCAGCAGTAGAAGACTAGATTATTCACCATATCTGCAACTCATTATTAAGTTTTCTGATGCCAATAGATGGCGCCACTATATATTATACAGTTTTTTTTTAGCATCATCATACTTTCACTATTGACAATAACAATGTGATCTTAAAACTTTCATTTCTTTCCTTAAATTAGGGCTATTAATTCTATAAAATCGAAGCACTAATAGCACAGTGAGTCATGCGCTATGTAGGTCCGCGGCGGGGCATTTAGAATTCCATCTAAATAAACTTGATTGCAAGATAGAACTGCGGACTATATTTTCACGAAACAAAGGTAAGTTTTGTAACAGTTCATAATATGTTAATAAATTAGATTAAGAAGGGTGCAATTATTTTAATCTCCGCATTTGCGGACGATATTGACATTATCTAGAACTCCTGAAGTACTCGAACGCCATTTCTCTCACTGGAGGTTGAAGCAGCTAAAATACGCTTTAGCATCGAGCAAACAAAAGCTAAATATATGCTATGCACTAAGTCAAAATTTAATCACTCTTTTTTAGACAGATAAATTTCAATAAATTTAAAGTGTTTGAGTGTTTCACATATCTTGGCTCCGCTTCTAAGCCTTATGACAATAGGTGTAATAATAAAGGTAAATGATTACGGAGATGAAGAACAATTAAGGAGATTTAACCCAAAGCTGAAAATCCACTCCTTTTCCAGCCATTCAAACTAACAAAATTAATTTTATTTAACTAATCTTTAATACACCCTCTCTCCGTTCCTCAAAAAATGTATGCGAAATTTAGAAGGTAGAAATCTGAATTATATAAACAATATAAATTTCTTCCAAAATAACGTTTAATGTTATGAACAATACTGCTGATCACATTGAGGTAATTTAAAAATTATCGTTGCGCTAGACGATTTCTTATTTTATATTTTATAAATTTTCTTTTTGAAAATGAATGTCTTCCGCTTGCACTGATCCCAAACATTTCAAGAGACAACACATTTCCACATCAGGCAGTAGCAACACAATTCTCTTCAATATTAGAAGTTGAAGAATAAGAAAGGCCATAAAAGTCTTTTATGGCATTTTTATAAAATTAATTAGGTGTCGGCAAATCATCGATTTAAAACGAACGGATTTTTCGGCTAGAGTTTATTATGATTTCCGATAAGATTTGACGTATTGCCAGTAAATTGATCTAAGAATTCGACTTTTGGTGACGAAGGACCATCCGAAACAATGATTTATATCTGTTTTAAGGAATTCCAGCATAAACATACGGATCTGAATGATGAATTTTAATGATAAAATTTGAATAATGTTAAAACGCTAGAAAACATCGATAATGTCCAACAGATGGTAACTATTACGTCATCCTATTAATGTAATAAAATGAAGACATTTTCAAACAATTCAATAAATCGAGTGCATTCAATTTTACATGGTTTTTACATGCGAGAAGGTATTTGCGCTAAGTAGGTTCCAAGCAATTTAACTTTAAGCTCAAAAGAAGGCTGATGCAAGGAATAAACTCAGAAAATTCAACTCTAAAGACTCAAAAGTTCAATTTTATATTGTAACGAAAGACCAAATATGGATTTATTCCTACGAAGCTGAAACAAAATAACGATCTACTGTGTGTGTATTTCAGAACGTACAAAATTCTGTAAATGTTTGTACGCTTTTCTCACTACTTAACTATCAGCTCCTAGAATCGTAAAGACATAGATAGGATTTCTATCTCTCTCTTAACTTCGTCTTTCTATCTCGTTGTAACTTCTAAGTATGTAGAGTGTCATTGGGTGTTCTGAAGCAGAAAACATGAAAAATTTGCAGGGCACTCGATGAGATTCGTACTCCGGACCTTCCGACGCTAGCCGGACGTGCCTTTTTATTACATCCCGAAGACAAAACCTAAGAAGAAAGAAAAACCCTACATTCTCTCCCACTTGAAGGGCGACTGGGGAGGAGGAGACCCAATCGCCAAATCCTCGCGGTGAAGAATTATCGTCCACCACTTTTTTAGTTCTGGCACCATCGCTGAGTCATACAGAATTTTTTCGAAATCGGAAATGGTGAGAAATCCGCATGACCTCCCCTATATTCGAATTCGGGGCCTTCTGACAGCCAGCCAGACGTGGTTTCGAATTACACCAAAATAGCATGCAGTAAGGAGAGAGGAAATACCTTGTGGAGTAACTGGAAACTCAGATGAAGGTATAAAATAAAGCTTTTCATAACACATCACCTTGACGGTTATACAAAACTGATAATAGTAACAGAAAATCAAAACTCCTCAGCTTGCGAGAAACTCAGAACGAAAGCTGAAATAAAATTAAGGTATCAAATATAAAGTAAAACGCACCTACTTAGCGTTGGCTCGGGCCTCAATATTTTCTCGAATCAAATACTACGAGCGAAGTTAAAACGGGCTAAATAATCCACTCGGTAAGAAAAGTGATAGAATGACCGATCAGCGATATCTACCAAAGGATTTCTCTTGAAACTTAGAATTCCTTTAACCTATAACCACATGCGGGCTTTTACCTGATTCTCTGGAGATATCTCTGACAGAGATGACAAAAACATGAACAAAATGCGCAAAGCACCGCGCTTACTAGCGCGAATCTCTTTCGAACTCAAGAACTCTGCGAGATAATTTACTAACTAATTTGCATAGTGGGAATGATCAAAGTAGAACTAAAGTAAAGACAAAATGGCAATGCAACTTGTTAATTAATATAAAACTCTGCAAGTTACAATGCGCTAAGTGCCTGAATGAAAATGATTGCTCTTCTTGGTAAATGCAGTCTTGTTGGAAACCATTACTTAGAAGGATAGTAGAACAGTAAATGTTAATTGCTGTACAACAATATTATTGCCAGAACTACAGACTGAATATCATGCTGCATTACGATAATGCAAGTACGCATGTTGCATGTCAAACTATCAATTGCTTTAAGCATGAAAAAATTAATTTGCTGAATCAATGGCCTTATCTGCTTTATTTAGCAATTTTTTGTTATTGTTGTAGCCGACAATCAACAATCAAACATAAACTGCGAGGTCATCAGTGTCATAGTGAAGAAGAAAAAAGAAAACTTATAAATCACAAGTTTCTGTAATGCAAATTTCTGAATGATAAAACCGCTTTGAAAATTCGCTTATTCAAATGAAAAATCATATTAATGCTAAAACCCTTATTTTGGAAAATAATATAAGGGTTTCTCTCTCAACAACTCTTGTAAACTTTAAGTTACAACCGAGAGAAAATCATTTTTCAGTATCTTAAAAAATTATTTGCTTGTAAATTTGGTGATATAAAATTACAGGCGATTTCAGGAAACTTATATACGTTTTTCTGTGTAAATTTCGTCAATTTTATACTTTGGTTACCATTTATTGCTACTGTAATAGAACAACATCTTTTAAAATGATGGTGCAAAAACCGCTTGTTACAACAATACATGTTATTTTTGTGTCTATTTCTTTCTGATAATTTCCTTAGTTCTAATATTATTGCAGCGAAATATTTTATGCGTAAGCATGATGGAGAAAAGAATATGTTATTATTTAAACAAACCCATCTCATCAACAGAGTGAGTTTCTAAATCATGATGCATATTATAGATTTTACCCATTTGAAAGAATAAAGCATATAATTACCTATGCTCCCTTGCTTCAGGTAACAGCAGCGTTATTAAGCTTGAAGGTAAGTTTTATTGATAGGTTTTATTTTAAATTTACTGATATATATTTTAAGATTTATTGATATTTTCTTAGAAAATAAATCTTGCTTTGTATTTCTTCAGGATTCAGGCTTAGTTTCAAATTTCCAGCAATTTACTACATTTTTCACATTAATTTTTACTTATTAGAATAAACAAAATTATAACTTAAAAGTATTAAAAATTCGGTATTTAATACAGAATACGTTTACACATTTTAGAACGATTTCGGAGCCGTTTAATTAATGTTTAAAATGTAAACAGTATTTTTTTTAATGTTTGACATGGTAGTCTTTTTCTAAACTCTAAGTCTGAATCGTGATTTCCATGATACAAGGACTTTTCGAAAACTTCTGGCGCTATTAATTAGAAAGAACTCTTTTCAAGATAACAAAGCACGACAATTCGTAGATGAAACGTCAGGAGACTTCGCAGGAATACATTGAAAAGGTATTGTTACAAATTTCTCACAGAGATAGATGACTTTAGTGCAATTATATGTGAAATTTTTTATATTTTTCTGTGTAAAGTACCGTGAAAAATCTAAAGAGAGAAGCTATGGTGGAAAAGTAAGAATACAGTGGCAAGTCCATTTAACATTGAGTAAATGAGTATCTCGATAATTTGGCGAGATATCGCCAAGCTGACAACTTCGGCCACTTATTTTGGCGCCAAATTTCGTGAGAAATCGCCGAAAGTAGGCAAAATTGGAGATCTTTTGGCGACATTTTAGTCCGGTCCCTGTATCACCATAATAGGCATTGTAACTGAATAAATGTAACTGATCACTGTGTTAGCTGTAACCGTAATTCGATTCTCATATTGCTTTCCAGTAATTTCGAGAACCAGAAAGTACTAGAAATATCTCGGCGGCCTGTTGAAAACTATATAAGGCCGGACAGAGGGCGTCTGCTCTCAGTTGTTATTTCGAGTTATTAGTTCCGCGTGAACTGAGATATATCCGAGTCAGCTTTCTCTTTAAATGCACTTGTTTAACGTTCTTAGTAGTTTGATGCGTAACTACTTATTGTAATTTGTGATTACTTCTGCGGAAAATTCTAGAACTTTGAAGTGTTTATTTTGATAAGAAAAATTTTATTAACCTATCATCGGACCTGTGTGCAATCAATCTATTACAAAACCGTATGCACTCATCAATGTATATGCAATATGTGTATCAGTCTTTATTTCTTCTAGGAATGCAGTGATACTTTTCGAAGGATAACTAGTTGCTTTGTGTTGATGAAGTTTCACTCTTTGAAAGTCATTGGGGTAAAAAAGGGGGGGGGAATTTCCTCTGCAAATATCCGACGTAGAAATTTCTCTTGATAGTACGTTGAACTGAAACGTTTATTTTCCGTGTTTCTTATTTTTAATTTTCCACTGTTAGAGAATCCCGCGACAACGCTTTACCGAAACTTTCTTTACATTGACGGAACAAGGTTTATATATTTTCTCTTCGTCTTCGATAACCTTTTTTTTGGCGGGGGGGTCGTTTAAGTAAATCCATGCTTTATCAAGCGTCATGATGTATTTCTATTTATCTCCTGCGAAATAAGTTTCATACAGGGATTTATAAATTGTTCTGCGGCTAACGCTGTCGAAAATAGTGTTTTTAGCATAAGTTGTAAATCTTGGTTTAATAATTTATTTATTGAAGCTACTAATGTATTCTATTGATTTCGGTCGAAAATTATATTGTTACCAACAAGATAACTTTACAAACATTAGAAATATTTCGTACTTTTTCAGGTGTACGTCTGGAGGCTTCTTTTCATGTAGAGGTAACAACTGACAAATTTTTCCTTTTGATTAATAACGTTGCTTATTTTGCACTTAGAAATTTTAATACCATGCATTTCCCAACATTTTTGAGTTATGACATAGGAATATGTCTTTTTGGAAAGTGCAAAAACATAACCTTCAATGCACAACTTGTTTACATCCAACATTTTGAAAGAATAATAAATTAAAAAAAAGCGGGAGGATTTATTTTATTTAAAATAAAAAACAAATAAAAATATATTTCAAATAAATATTGCCAGAAATTTTTATTCCAAAATATTCGCTTTTTTTAAATTGTTCGAAAACTGCGTAAACACCCTCTGCATATGGAGTCATTAGGTTTATTTCAGAAACGGGAAAGATGAGAAATCGGTAATGCCTTATGTCTTCGAGGGATTTGAGCTCTGGAATTCCCCATTATCAGCCAGACTTACTTCCAATCACACTATGAAGTCACTAGGTAGAGGAAAAAAATTCCTCACCAATTAAAAAAAAGTTTCTTCTAAAAGGAATCAATAAAAAAAGTCCCCCCTCCCAAAACTTTTTTTTTTGTCTGAAGAAGAAAAAAAGACCTATGTCTTTCTCTCTCGAAATAGTTGGGATTTTACTTAAAATCTATGGCAATCTGAATTTGCTACCTGCTTACTTTTAAATTTAAATTTTGTGTATTTTCTTTATATTAGTAAGTATGTATGGCAGACGGGGACACGTGTGGTTCATAACTTAAAAATTATAGAACTTCAGAACTCGATGAATCATTTGTAATAACTCTGTATTATTTTCCAAGCTGCGTTGTTTTTGAATTAAGAGGTTGCAGATATGCTTCGATAAACATATTCTTTGCTTGGGCAACCATGATTGAAGTTAACGATGATATGAATAACAGTAAACTGCACTGTTGTTGAAAATTCGGTTGAAGTAAAAACCAGAACTTCGATTATGGTGACAGGTAAATCTGTTAACTGGACGGATGATGAAATTGGATAAATTAATAGATTTGTTAACTAATTTTTAGATTTATTCATTCTCCTTAAAATTATTCAAAGAATTCGTTATTCCATGTTCTTCAGTTGTCATTTTTTGTATTTTGTTCATGACAGTCAGCTATAGTTTGTGTTTATGTTATTTTTAAGTCAGAACTATTTTAAACAGACTTTTTGACGACTTCGAAAACTGTGTTAGATATACACGTCAGTGGATCAGTGGAGACTATCAGATACAGCTACTCGTAAATTCGTAATGAAATTCATAATAATAACTGGTTACAGTTTTTCTTGGGATACAAAGCCCATTCTAAGCATTCTGATATTTTTGTTCTTTAAGGTACAACACTATACAATTTTATATCCCTTCCGTTATTACTGTCAACGAATGAAATCTGAAATAACGTTAAACATTTAAGTGTAGTTTATGCTTCCATATTCATATAGTATTTTATTTTTTATATCCCCTGCTTTAAATAATGATATGAGTTTCTGTGAATTATTGCGTCTGAAGAGATATTATAATTTAAGAATGAAATTCTTGGTATATTTTATGTAAAAGTCAAATCAAAGTTCTTGTTTTATCCATAACATTTCTGGAATATATGCTCTAGAAACTGTCAGCTACTCTATGTATTAGGATCACCTACAAAGCGGGAACAACCAAATTATT
This sequence comes from Stegodyphus mimosarum, assembly GCA_000611955.2. Taxonomy (NCBI): domain Eukaryota; kingdom Metazoa; phylum Arthropoda; class Arachnida; order Araneae; family Eresidae; genus Stegodyphus; species Stegodyphus mimosarum. The sequence goes on from KK121074.1 coordinate 328,029, forward strand.
CATTTTCCCATAAGCACTGCATATATGGCTGAAATTAACAGTATTTGTGACTGGAGCTTCGTATTCATATTTTATTTCGACACAGTTCTTATTATTGAATTATTGTTTTATGTTATAGCCTTATTTGCAAGATTTACTAAAATAGCAGAACGACCTAAACAATGTTTATTTTTGTTTACAGTGCTGTAAAGGTAACCGGAACATCAAAATGGATATTAAAAATTATGTTCTAAAATTTCATCTTAGAATGAAATTTTGCTTTTTCCAAGTAATATAAGCTAAAGTATATAAAGCGAATATATAGCAAACACATATTTTATGGAATAATCTAAAATGTATATCAATAGAAGGAGTATTAAAAATTGGACGACATATGCAGTGACGAAGTGCACATACTTTTGAAATAGAAACAGTAGAAATAATGTTTTTGAAAGTCTGTAGATTCCCTATGTAACATAGTGAATGTAATCAACGAAGTGAAAATTCGATAAAATAATTCTCACAATCATTTAGCTTAGGTGCCGAGATAAGTATTCGTAAGGTGTCAGTTAACCAGTTGCGAGAGGAAATAGCTCGATGGCTGCAGATCTATAAAGTGTTATGCATGCTGTGAAAAACAATTTCAGGAAATTAATAACATTATTAAGCCTAATAACATTATCAGGCCTAGTAACGTAGATATAATCGAGGTCCTTAAAAGTAACGACATTGCATCAAAACCATGAGCTCATATTACGCGCATGGTGTCGTCAATAACAGAGAATAATATTCTTGAGTCCGTTGCTATCGCAGGAACAAAGGTATTGAGGCAAACGAGATATAGATTCTAGCAAAAAAACCGGCTTTACACCTAAGCTTTAAGGATGACCCTCACTCCTTGACTATGGCCCTCAGTCCTTCCCGCAGAAATTTTTTTCTTACTGTAAACGTCACTTCTGTATATGATAAGAGCACATCACTCTTCCGTTGTCTAGTCTCATGATAATGAGATGATTCTCATAATGCTCAAATCGGACTGAGAGTCAGTTAAATAGGCGTTTTCCTGCGATTAAAGAGTATTTAGAACAAATTTTCATGGATGGACGGCTTAAGACATTTTTGGATAAGTTTTTTACATCTGCATTGATGCGACTGGTGATTTGTTTGCATGCTGCTTAGATTTCTTATTCTAGATCATGAACATCTGCAGCACTGAACTATAAAGTATTTATTAATAATCTGCGAAAGGCTTAATAACTAATAACATTGAGAATAATATCACTAAAAAATTAACAATCAAGTATTAAATACAAAGAAGCAATAATGAGTTGGCCAGTAAGTTTTCAAGATAACTACTGTTAACTGGTCTTCAATGTAAGAAAACACAGCTCTTACTAGAAGCAGGTGTTCGACATTTCTCTTTGGTGAAGATTTTTGGACAGCTCTGTATTTTTACTCTGTCTAGGACAGAGAGCCAGGACAAGGGTGCCTCAGGTGAATAACTGAAATCGGAACCAAGTCGGCTACGAAAAGTTGGATATTCCTATCAAAAAAAAAATTATTATTCTTAACTTTCAACTTGGAAGCACATCAAGAAGAAGAATGGCATCAGCTTATTTCCTATTTTAAGCAAAGACTGCTTAAATTATCAAATTCGATGCTCAGAACAACTGCAATTAAAGGGGGGTTATCGTAAATGCTAAAGATATGTTATTCCGTAGCTGCACAAAGAGTACTGGGCTTCCATGTGGGGCTCACAAATGAATATGAATATAATAAATCAACTTAGATCGACGCAATAACCTTTTCTTTTGAGAATATAAAAATGCACAGATATAGTTATTTCACTGTATATAGGGGAGCGCATTTTCTTCTTTGCTTCCAGTAAAAAAATACATAATCGCAGCTCTGCTGGTACATTTTACGAACTGAATTAGTTCCTGCCTTTTAGTTTCTCTGATGTATTTTAAATACCGCCCGGTGGCAAAGTGGCAAGAGCTTCGTGTAGCTGCGCCTCAGGTTCGGAGTTCGATCTCTGGACTGGGCAAGGTTGACTGAGCCTTTCATCCCTTAAGTGGATCGATAAAATGAGTTCTCAGTTCGCTTGGGGACCAAACACCGGGTGTCCTGCGACAAGCTGACCGCTTGCCCTGGGCATATGCTCATGCACTCTAGGGCCCAAAAGTCAAGAAAGCAGGAAAAGGACACTGCAGGCTATGGTCCACTAGGGCTGTTGTGCCACTGAGTTTAGTTTAGATGTATTTAAAATCATCTGATTCATTGTGGTTGAAGATCATGTGAAAAGACCTGCAAAATCGTTGGTCGATAAGCACCTGAAACTGAGCAGCTTTAATGATATACACAGTGCAGATCATTAAAATATTCTGACACTGGTCGTGAAATTAAACATTTGTAACTTTAAGGTGAAACATTATTGGAGAGGTTATTGCTTCTATAATGTCAGAGCATGTCATCTAACACCTCTTAATTGCTAGACATCCTTTAGATTTCAACTTGTGAGAAGACCGCTCATGAATTTTCTTACCTTCATGTAATCCGTCACAAGTCAAATACCATAAAAACTTCTTAGAAGCTTACTAAATGCCAAAAGGATTCATTGAGAGACTTATATTGTTGCTCCGAGATTTAGATACTCTTTTTTAATATCCTCCCTTCTGAGAAATTTAATAATTCATGATTTGTTGTTTTTTCCAGATTTTTATGTCACAGTTTTATATTCTTATTGCTGACAAGACTTTTATTATGCATATTTTATTTTTATTTATTATTACATGCTTTTGTGTATTAGATTGCTTCTTCATGCTGAGAAATATCCGTGTATTAAATTTCATTTAATTTTGAGTACTTTATGACATACGTAATTTGTGTGTGCAATCTTAATTTGGGACACCAGTTTACGCAATAAGAATGGAATGTAATTTGAGATATCAATATTTTCTTAATTTAATTCATTATTTTTTATTTATTAATATTAGAAAATTAAGTGTCTAACTGTTATTGAAATTTTCGAAATGCAATTAAACAACGTTTAGGAGCATACACTCTTTACTTGATTGCATTGCGAAAATTAGAGTTAAAAGTATGATTCCTTTTTTAGATGAAATAGGGATACATTAAGTGGCCACGATGTACATATATTTTGCATACAAATAGAATTTACAGGTGCAATGAATTCCATAGGATTCGAAACATTTGCAGCTACGTTTATCTATTTTATTTTGAATTATCATTTTTTAAACAATAGTATCAAACATTTTCACAAAAGGGACATAAAAGGCTAATTTTGAAGCTTAATAAAATTTTATCAAAGAGGCACATAGATGTGTGCAAAGTGTGTACAAAATAACAATGAAGAAAGTCCTGTGTGCCCTTTTTTTAAAAAAAAATGTTATATATTTTTCATCAGTATGAATGAAAAACAAATATTTGTATTTGAAAGCTGAAATGCCTTGGTTCATAATGGATTTCGTTATCCTGTAAATTAACGTACATAAGGGTTTTCGTTAGCTTTTAAACTTCTAGGTTCCATAATTGCGGTAAACTTTCTTTTTTAAGTGTTGAAAACAGTTAGTGTAGTAGGTTTAGTTCTTTTAAGCAATAATAATAATTATTATTAATTTTTTATTATTATTTATTATTAGAAGAAATGCGGTATTGCATTATTCTTAAAAAACTACGTTCTAGAAACATTTACTGTCATATTTTAATTGGGGCAGATATTTAAGAATTGTAAAATGGAATGCCTGAAAATACAGTCCTTAAAATCTACACTACAGTTAGCGTAAAAGAATAAGAAATTCTTTAAAAAAATAATTTTATTATTAAGAACAAACATAAAACATAAAAATAAAGTTACTTAACATTACAACACACTATTTGAACAATAGTACATATCTTCATCCTCCAATTCCAACTTAATTTTAAGCACCATCTGTTCTTGTTTTTTGATTAATAGCGGACTTTACTGGAAAAGAAAAAAAATTAAAAATAATGAATATCTAAAAGCCAATAACTAAATATATATATCCTATACATAAATGTACAAAGGATCCCAATTTAGTTGGCGTCTTACAAAGTAGAGCTGCATTTCTCTCCGTTCCTCCGGATACTATCAAACGTGTACTGATAGTAATGGTTATCAACACATTTGAGTTTACGTCTTTTAAAATATTGTTACGAAATGCCATGCCGCGGTAAGATAGCTTCCCCACAAAGCGGTTTTTAGGGTTGACAGATTTGGCGCGAAATCGACCATTTGGCGACATTTGACGACAAAATTGACGATATGCCATAGATGGATGGAGAACATTCTAGGAAGAATTCGTACCAGTTTGGTCCGGAATGTTCTCGAAGCCAAGCCAAAAACCCTGCCTGTACGACTAGCAGTTTAGCGTCGAGTTGGTCGTCGAGTGTATCGCGAGTTGGTGCATCGGGAGTGTGCATCGTTGAGGCTATCGAGTGTCTCGCAAGTTGTAGCGTGGAGAGTCTCAAGAGTAGGTCGAGTTCCAAGAACAACCGAACCGAGTTGGGAGCTGTGCTCTAGTGCTTTGCTGTGAAGCTGTCTTCACCGTGACGGCCTGATAGCTTGAAGGCTGTGCTGTTGATTGTTTCAGCGTGTTTTTCGTAGTTTTTCGACGACTCTAAACATGTTTCTGGAGATCTCTTGGGTAATAGTGGCTAATACATTCTGTTTTCATTCTTCATCAAATGTTGTCGTCAATCACACAAATCCACGAACCCGTAAGAAACGTAACAATATCATCTGTTTATGGCAAGATGTTTGAAGGAAATGTTTTGAGCCTGTGTGTTCTATATTAGAAAAGGCAAAGAAAAAAATGTGTGTGTGGACGCAGTCAGGTGATAAATGTTGACGTTTATAGAGTATTAAGTGTTTCCATGCTTTTTTATACTATTTATATTGCTATATTATTTATATTTGGGATTTACATGGATGAATATATACCTTCACGTGTAAAAATTGTTATTATTGGGAGTTGTAAAATAGGTTCAAAATTTTTGGTTAACTTTTTGCCCTTCTGACACGTTTATTCACAAAGTTTATACGAATTGTTAACTCACAAAAATACTAACTCAGTATTCGAAAACGCTGAGAATTATCAAAATGTTTAATTACGTTATTATTTGTGTTGAAGCTGAGGATACCAACGATTTGTAAAGTCATTTGAAATGGAATTCCAAGTTTTAAAATATTTATTTTGGAAAACAGACAAGATGTTATGTTTGTATATTTAAAATTACAAAATATAAGATCCCAATAATACAGTCCATAGGATGTTATAAATAAGTACACTTCAATTCATTACTATATCACGATTAAATATATACAGTAATAATTTCAATTGGACTTTCGTAAGATCGTTTGGGTAATATTTAAATCATTTATATACGCGGAACAAATAATAAACACAATCAAAAAATGAATTAAAATGGGAGTTTAAACATAAGTAATAAAAAAGTAAAACTGTAAATAAGCTAATAAAAAATAATATGCGAGTTAGTAATTCTATCGCGAAGAATTAAATTTTTCAAGATGATAGTCAGATAAATTATTATGATCTAATTTTATGATTTGCATTTTGCGAACTGTTTTTATGTTAGTTCTAAGATATTATGAGATAAATAGGCTTTAAAGCATGAGTTGTCTATTTTAGTTACTGTTTACTTTATTTATTTCTTATTGTTACTTTAGTTATTATGTCAGTCATTAGTAGTGACATCAATATCTTGATTAATATGATTCAAAAAGGTAAACAGAAAAAACAGCGATAAAAAAAATGGAGAGAGAAAATAATGTGTATGACTTGGATGCAACTCAGATGATTAGTATTTGCATAACTTTAGTATACAAGTAATGTTTTCGAAAATGAGATCAAATCAAAACCAATTTGAGAGAGATCATTGAGGAGCCAAAACAATTTAGTCCTCCCCCTACGTTCGACAAGCTAACATCAATATTAACACATCAAAAAACGTTTTTCGAATCAGATCAAGAGGAAACTGAAAACAAAGGATGAACTTTGGATTACACACAGGTACGTTGGTTAGTCATTTAAATTTAAAGCTTTGTTTCATTCATTAGAAAATCGGGAGCTTAATAGTTAAAAATGAAACAACAAATAAATGTAAAGTTCCGAGCGAGTTAAATTACAAAAGACATTTGAAACGAAGTAAGAAGACTGTACAGATCATGTGGAAAAACAGTCTAATTTTTTACGTTGGTACGAAACATTTCGCAACAGATAGGAGGCAGGAGTGATCATTCTTAAAGTGTGAACCGGATAACACCGAAAACATTCGTGAGCTTAAAAATTATTTAACTTTTTACAAAGAATTTAGATATCGATTTTTAGTTTGTTCTGTGCCTAAGGTCAAAGAAATCTTGATCAGGAAACTGCTCTTTATTGCAAATTGAAGTCGAAATGCAGCTATCGTCAAGTAGTGTATGGCAATAGTATATAGTCATTTTTGGTCACCGTCCTTACTCTCTAGATTGGTGTCTTCAAATTTCTTTCTATTCCCTTAAATAAAATTCCACCCTAGAAGCAATCAGTGTAAGAGCATTACATGAAAAAATGTTACAAAGAAGTACCTTTCAATAACTGGCTTCTATTAGTGGATCCAAGAACTCTATACAAGTATCGCAAGATATATAGCATTAGAAAGAATACGTATAGGAAATACATAATGATAAAGATTCTTTCTTCACTTATCAAGTTTTAAGAATTCAATCTTAAAGTTGTATAAAGTTATGTAATGCATACTCGTCTGCAAATTTAAGATAATATTCAAATTATGTCTACTTTTACAGAAATTATTAAACTGAAGGTACTAACTACGCCACCAAAGAATTATGCAAATACTTTGAGTCAACTACGTAAGCTCATACGTGCGTGTCTATGGAGCTATGCTTGTAGAAGGGATATAAGAGCACGAGAGGTTTCGGCGATTTATGTGCACGAGGGGTTTCGGCGACTCCTTTACGATATTCGCGATGTGTCTCGCAAGAGTCGCATAATATTTATAAAATAACGAGTAAAATGACTAGCCACTAAGGTATGGATGACAGAATGAGAAGGAAAATTGTCGGTAGATTGGAGGCAGGCCAATCATAAGAACAGATGGCTACAGAGCTCAAAGTAACTCGCAGTGTCGTCTGAAATTTGTGGAAACAGTTTCGAAGACTGAAACCGTATCTCGATACGACCTGGACAAGGTGGATCAAGATCCAAACAGATGATTGAAGATCGTTATTTGACACTTTCAACACGGTGACACACGAACTGGTGCAGCTTCACAGCTCTCGCGTGAGTTGCATACTGCCTCTAGAACCCGAGTTTTACGGTTTACAGTTGCCCCAAGACTTCGCAAAGTAGGGTTGTATGCTAGAAGACTCGCTGTTTGCGCCCCGATGACGCGTGAATCATAGCGCAGACAACATACGCCTTATATCAGGCTTCAGTGGAGCACCGCGCATTTTACAGATGAGTCGAGATTCAGTCTGGATATTGATGTTCGGCCTACCTATATCTGGAGACGGCCTGGAACACGATATCATCCTTCTTTCATCAGGGAAAAGGATCATTACGTTGGTGGAGGTGTAATGGTTTGGGCAGGCATTATGTTGGACGGCCGCCTATCCTTGCATATGCTTGACAAAGGCTCCCTCTGCTATGCGGTACAAAAAGGAGATCTTAGAGTCCTATGGTCGATTTTTGTTCGATTTTTGCTCTTGCGTTCCTGGAAATGGACGGTAACGCTTTTTCCCATAGGGCTCAGCTGGTCAACCATTACCTGGATTCGTCTCATGGACTAGCCACCAGATCTCTTGACCTTAACCCTATAGAACATGTTTGGGACACTCTTGGGAGGGTCTCCATCCTCCTACGAGAAACATTCCGGAGTTGAAAAGTACCTTGTTGCAGTATTGGGATCGACTGCCACAGAGACTCCTCAACTGCTTCCTGTCCGGTGCGCCGTCACGCTGCGTGACCTATCTGACTGTGAGAGGTACCGCATCTTGGAGATTCATTTTCAGTTCGATATCCAACGAGAGTTTTGGACTTCCCTGGACTATAAGTTTTACTGATGATCATGCGTACATAAAATGACTTCTGAACGGTACATATCTTTCTCTGTTGTAAATGTGCATTCATACCAAATTTCATTATATTCTGTCTATTAGTTTTTCAGAAATTCGGCATAAAGCGGAAATTCTCTTAGTTTTGCATGCAAGTTCATATAACATCATAATTTACTAGAAATAATAAAAACATTATATATATTTTTTTCATATTTTATATGAATTTATGTAAGTATGTTTTAATATTTTATGTACATATCATTATACAGTTAAAGCATTAGAAAAATATTATATAAAGCACAATATATCTATACAAAACATATATTTTAAAGTTGAAATATTATTCAGAAAAATATTATTTCTTAATGTTCATGCAAGGCTAATATTTCTCCTAAAACAAAAAAATATCAAATGAGATTTTTATGTTGAAGATAATATAGAATATGGTCAAGATAGTATAGAATTCGATGATGTGTTTGAAGATATAATGGATGACAAATATGATAAACTTTTCACGCTATCTGAAAATAAAACTTTTTAAGTTCAAGCTCGAAATATAAGAACATTAATTACATAGAAAACTTTTCTGTACACTCTGTGTAACTACTTCAAAAATTTGCCACGAAAGTAACATAAATGACATGGTGAAATTTAAACTGAAGTTCAAAAGCAAGTTATAATATTTTAAAATTTAATTTCCATTTTTTATTTTACTTTATTTTTCATATTATTTTATTTTTATGCAAATAGTTAAAGCTATAGAAAGTAAAGCTTACCAGTCTGAAACATTTTCTATCGCATCACAGGTGTAAGATTCTAAGTTGAAAGCCGAACCGTAACCGCAGTTGAGCAAACGAGGTTTGTCGTTCACGCAGACAAAGAGTTTTTGGCAGTCATTAGGATGAGGATACCTCGGGAATGGATAAAATTTGGAAGAAAGGCCGGTGATCTTATCAGGGCACCTGAACCCGACAATTGCTGTAAAATTCACGGTAAATTAACATCTAACAAAATGGCAAATAAGTGGAGCATTCAAATGAAAATCACTAACAGATAACTGGAAAGAATAATGTAATAAAAATTTTTAAAAAAAACTTTGCTTATATTCTATAATTTTTCTACAACTTCGTAACACAGTTTTGCTGAAGAAATTTTGAAGTTTTTTTCATTGTAGAATTAAATTAAGTGATACAGCAATTAAAGATTAATTTATAAAATAAACTTAAATTTTACTGTTATTTATTTAATATTAATCATGGTTTCATAACGAAGCAATAATTAGTATATGTATGATTAAGCGCAATTCAACAATTAATTAACACTGAAGGAAAAGGTGGTATATGTTTTAACATGTGTTTTAACATGTTTAACTTCAACAATATAGAAATAGTGTAATTAAATTATCCGAAAATTACAAATAAATGATACTCATTACAGACATCTGACTTAAAAATTTCAATTCAAAACTGCAGATAATGAGTTCGGCTTTTCTTGTAGCTCAAATCGTAAATACCTGTAATTCTTGGAAACGAAATGTTTCATTTTAAACTTAATTAACCAGTTAATGTTTTAAACTGCATTTGGCCACTTGTGCTTACTCTCATATTCTTCACTCTAAAAATATCCAAATTAAGTATTAAATAAATAGAGTACAAAAGGAAGATAGCACCCACAGTTCATCTGTCGAATGCTAATCTGAGCCGAATTATTGAATGACTGCTGCTTTAAGACACATGTCGGATTCCTTGCCTAGTTTCGATGAATACAATTGTCAGCTACCAATTAAATGAGTCGCCTTTAATCAGGGGTACAACAGAGAATAACTAGAAGAATAACTTTGCAAATGAAAGAACTAAAAGATATTTTTGGAAACAGATATCGTAGTCACTATGTTTATATAATATTAAAGTTCGTACATAAAAGCTGTACAGTTTAAGTTGCATTTAGGTGAAATTCTATGTAACTTATAAGTCATTAAGTCACCAATATTATTTTAAATAGTGTCTATTTATTTTGCAATTATCTACTGTCTTAATTGATAATCCATGCATCACAGTTAAGTTAGCAAATAGCAAAGTTGAATGCCCAAATACACAAAAGTGCATCTTTAAAACTGTGATTAATAAATTTAAATACATATGACGAGTACAAAATTTATTTGTTTGTCCCCAAAACTAAGGTTCTTATATTCATTTCATATAGCAGTCAGCTCATAATCCGTGGCACTGAGCGCTGTAACGCCCCTTCTTTTCTCTCAAGGAACACTTGGAGACATCGGGGACTTCGCTGCCTTAGTTATACCATGCTTGACGGTCTGTCGTAAATTTTCGCGCGGATGAGAATTTTACTTCTTTGCCTGTACTGGAAGGGGCGGACTTTTTCCCCGTCGCAGACGTCAAAGGTAGTAAATTCCTACCTTCAAGGTAGATGTCATAGTTCAAGAATTGGAATTCGAATAAGAGAAAAAACGGAAGCGGGGGCTTCTCTCGCTCCGTTGTAAAAAAGATTTATTTTAAAATTTCTTAAATGTAACTACTGTACGTACACTGGTGAAATAAATTAAGAGAATTTGCATATTTTATCGAATTGCAAGAAAAGAACTGACCTGAAGGAAAAATCACTGTATCTTAGATAAAAATGCAAATCTTGTACGGCAAATACATGAGCGTACACGCGTGTGTAGGCGGAGCCAGCAGAAAAACAGGCTTTATAAGCATGTGAAGGATAAAACGAATTGCGTTTGCTAGCACACTTCGGCGAATTTCTTGGTGTTATCTTGCAGCAAACGGTTAAATTCACATCGGAACAGTAAAAATGAGTAAACACCAACGTTTATATGATGGAATGAGTTGGCGAATTATGGGGAGGCTAGAGGCAGGCCAATCGCAAGTCCAGATATGCGGAGAATTTAATTTAACGCCCAGCATCCTGTGTAACCTATGGCAACAGTTCCAGGATACTGGATCCATCGACAGAAAGCCTGAACAAGGTCGTCCAAGAGCCGCGACGGCCATAGAAGATCGCTATTTGTCCATTTTAGCGAGGCGTAACAGAGAGGCTACAACTTCTCAGCTCTCTCGGGACCTGTATGCAGCCACAGGAACCCGTGTAACAAGGGTGACTGTTTCCAAAACACTGAATGAGAGAGGGTTTTTTGCCAGAAGACCGGCTCTTTGCATCCCTCTCACGTCTACGGACAGGAGAGTCCAATTAGCATGGTGCAGGCAGCATAGCGATTGGAGTACGGAGCAATGGGCGACCGTTCTGTTCACCGACGAGTCCCGTTTTAGCCTAAACACCGATTCTCTCTGTACTTTCATATGGAGAGAGCCAGGGACCCGCTACCTACTCTCCAATGTCCGCGAAATCATTATGGCGGTGGCGGTGTAATGGTCTTGGCAGGCATCATGTTGGATGGCCGCACACCTCTTCAGGTCTTTGACAGAGGCTCTGTGACTGGTGTGAGGTATAGGGAGGAGGTCTTGGAGCCCTTTGCTCGCCTTTTTCGGGGTGCAGTGGGCTCCGAGTTCATCTTACAGGACGATAACGCGAGGCCACATAGAGTTCTTCTGGTCGACGAATTTCTCGAGCGTGAGGATATTCCACGGATGGATTGGCTAGCCAGGTCGCCAGGCCTCAGCCCTATATAGCATGTCTGGGACGCTCTGGGGAGGGCGATTGCAACTCACAGCCTCCTTCCGAGAACCATCCAGGAACTGAAAACAGCGTTGCTGAATGAGTGGGACCAATTGCAACAGGCACTGATAAACTGCCTTATTTCCAGTATGACTTCACGCTGCGAGGTCTATATGGCTGTAAGAGGGTACTATATCCCCTATTAACCCATTTCTTTTGTGTCTTCTGAAACCGCTGCTTCAGACCTTCAGACTCTCATGAGTGCTACACACGAACATGTGTGTCTTTTATAACTGTTGAATGTTTATTTTGTTTGTATTATATCAACCTATATGCACACCAAATTTTATTAAAATCTGTCCAGTAGTTCTGGAGATCGTAGATCAAATGTGAAAATTCTCTTAATTTCTTTCACCAATGTAGTTTTATATATCTCTAAATTTGAGGTTAATCTAGAAATGTAAATCCAGGTCTTGATTGGTGCTAGCTCACAACACCCTATTCACAAACAGTCAAAAATATTTTGAAAGGAAGTAGGCAAACACTGTGCTGCTTAGGATATGATAAGGTTTTGCTTCGAGTCTCTCTTCAATTCTAAATGTTTACACAATATGTTCTAATACTCACTGGTATTCAGAATTACTTTTACATGCATAAAAATAGGGATATTTCTCAACCAACCAATCGCTTTGCATAATGTTTTTCGTAGAACAAGCGAAAGATAAACACGTTAATCATTACCCAATTTAATTTATGAATTTGTTTCTAAAATGCAAGTAATAGCCTAATGCAAAGGCATACAAAATGTATCCAAAGGCATACAAAATGCTCTCTGTTTTTCCCTCATTTTTTCCAACAAAATTTTGCTTTCAGTGGTTATAGAGTCAAAATAGTTTTTATGGCGCCATTCGGAAGAAAGTTTAAGATGAAAAGCGTCCTATCAAAACAAACAGTTATAGAAATAGCAAGATGACAGAAAACTTTGTGCCAGTCAGTTATATAATTTTAACACAATCCTAAGGTACGGGAAGTACAGTTAAGAAAAGGCAACAAGACTGCAGAAGAAAAACAATCGCTTCTCAAGATCGGCTTCTGTGCGTTATTGCTCATCGCGAAAAGAATCATGGCAGTTTGCACTTGCCGCTGGATTACCTGCATCGCAACAAATTTTGCATACAGGAGAGTCTGGCTTTCATGACTGAAAGCCAATGGTTTGTGTTAATAACAATAAAGAACCAACATGAACTAATAACAATAATACCAAATCAGAAGGCTACAATAATGTGCCTTGTGATTTGATATTATTGTTGTCTTGTGATTTGATATTAATTATTGTGGTCTTTTCAGTGGCGAGTCGACATTCAAATAAACATTTGATTACAAATATGTATACTGTACGAAGCCAGGAAAAGGAAATGTTATCATAAATATTATGGAATCCGACCATTATTATAGTGCATGTCTGATGGATCGTGAAGAAGAGATCAAAGGACGTAATCCCTTGCGCGGTTTAACAATGAATATGTATCTACCAAGCGATATCGAGAGTAAGCCTTGAAACTTTATGTAAGGTTTCGTAGAGGTGCATGTGCATCTGATTTTTTTAATGAGTGATCCTATGCATGCACATCAAGAAAACCTGTTGATAAATTTCTTGAGACCCAAGACATTAACCAGTAAACTGAGCAGCCAAATAACCTGCTTTAAATCCTATGCATTTCTTTAAAGATTGTTGCACGGTGAAATTCCCCTTCCTGAAATCTTTGTGCTTTGCATTTATAGTCACATATTATTTCATTCTTAAAAGTCAAACACTGTAACTTTCTTCTGTATGCATTCATACTCGATTTGTCTACCTCTATTCATATGTTGTAGTACAAGGCATTAACCCAAATAAATTTATTCGATTTTATTCAACAGGCTTTCAGAAGCAATATTTTGACACATGTGAGGATAATTCTGCTTCTGTAGATAATTTTAAATAACAGATTTTGTTATCCTTCGAAAAGGATTTTATTTTCATTCGAAATCGTAAACTTCTTTAAATTTCAGTTTAGATACATTCATTTAACATCAATATACTTACTTTAAAGCATGCAGTTTTTCTACTTTTTAGCTATCGAAGATTATCTTTGTATGAATCTCAAGAATGCAAAACGTTACGCTCTTATTTCAACACCAAATCTATGTTGTAATTAGAATTATGGGAACTATTTTATCAGATTTCAGGTCGGTAACACTGGACAATATTTCAAAAAAAAATTATGTGCCCTTATATCTGTGATAATTTATCAGTTTTAAAAGTCATGTAATACGTTCTGTATATTTTTCGTTTATTGTAACATTAATTTGTACTTTATAACATATTGTTTACAGTTTGGGGCTCGAATATATCTCTTAATTTGGTTTAATTACTGAAATACCCATCTATATCATCAAATTTGCACATTCAAAGAATTACTAAAATTTCTGCTATAGCTGCAATTTTAATCATGTCAAATGACATAAATATAAAATTTTCTTACATTTAAGTCCGCAGTACAGTTGGTAAATCTTAACGTCATTACTAAGAAGCCATACAGACATTTTAAAGAAAAGATACGCTTAACTAAATGTTTATGAGTTTAAATGTTTGACCTTCAAGACTAAAATTCCAGGAAAAAAGATTCAACTTTCAGGTTTAACTTACATGGAGGAAAATTTAGTATTTTTAGCATCAAGTCATATACCATGTTTACTCGCGTATTTTCACTCTTAGCCTTTTTAGCACAATGTTCTGAAAATATTTAAGCATTCACGGAATTTCCCCCTTTCTGAAAACGTTTAGAAAGCAAGCTGCCCTAAATTTTACAGTGGATTCGTCGACCTAGTGATTATTTTCGTCTTATTAATTGATTTATTCGCAGAATTTGGATGCATTGGCTCTGACTGATGAAGCAACATTTTTGAAAAGGTTCAAGAAAATGGAGATATATGTTGTCCTTAATGGTAATGAAGATTATTGCACGTGGAAAAACAGACTAAACGGTCACGACAATGACAGCAGTGACGATGGCGACAACTTGCAATCTGTAGTAGACGACACAGAGTAAATGACTTGAAGCCTGCGCATTAGCAGTGAACAACAATAGCAGTAGAGATCGAAATACAAGGAAATAGAATGAAGATATAGAATTAATTTAATGTTAATGTTATTAAGTATACTTATTAAAATATAGGTTTCTTTTGAATAAATAATACTGTGATCGTTAAAGGTACTTTATTCACGAGTACTTTTTCCTTGTTTTTTTCTTACTGAATCTTCCGAAATCAAATTATTATCACAATTTTCCACTCTCGACTTTCGTACGATAAAATTAATGAAAAGAGGGGGGAAACTACGGGAGTAAATATGACATTTCAAAAAGGAAGAAACTGCAGAGGCGTTCGACACAGCCATATTGAAAAATCTCTAGATTTCGGTAATATGAATATTTTTGCTCTTTTATCGTTACTTCTCTATTGCGATATCATTTAGTTATTCTGGAAAGTTAGCAAGACTAATTTCATAACGAAGTATACTGTATTTAAAATTATGTCTTCTAGGTCAGCAGTTTCAGACTGCTGTTCAAATAGAAAATGGTGTTGCTAATTAAACCCCACGTATGAAGAATGCATAAAAATGTAACTAAGCAGGATAAATTGTGAAAAGAAATGTACTTTTTTCCAAATGAAATAAGCACGAAATAATTAAAATTTTATAGAGATATATACATGTATAACAACACAATTTCACTCACCTTCACTATCGCATCCCGGAACTTCATCGGGCCATATGCAAGAATGCGAATCGTCTTGGTAAGCAAGGCCTTCTTCGCAATCAGTTATATTAGGTTCTCCCCACGCACATCGAATATATTGCGTGCAACTGTCGGAGGGAAAAATACCCCATTGGTAAGGGCATCCAGGACTGCTGATTGGAGGTTCTGAAAAGATTGGGAGTGAATATGACAGTTAACCTATTAAAAATATTTTTTTCAAATTTCTAAAGATACTAGCGAAATATAGAATGCATTAAAGTTTGACCCCACATTCAACTGCTATTTTACATATTTAAATTTCTCTAGGGTTTTAGGACATAACCCAAATAGGTGCATGGTCTCTGCGATGTTGTAGCCGAGTCATAGTGTGATGTTTTTGTCACGCGACATTTGCAACTCGCACGCGGCTTTAAATATCTCACTGTGACAGTTTTTAGTAATGTAAGTGTGATTTTAACAGTAAAAGAAGAAAAAAAAGAAAAGAAAAAAAGCGTAGCCACGACTTCAGAAAGTGACAAATTCTTTCTTCCCAAAACCTGGGAGGAAAGGGCTTGTCACATCAGGGGAGTTTCCTCATCTAGTCTCAAAATAGATCAGAAAAATTAATTCACATTCACATTCTTTTCTTTGGATATAGAATATGTAAAAGTTTCATTTCACATTCTTTGCTTTGAATATCTAACATATATAGAATGAAGGGAGTTTATTTTTAAGGTCACTGTCTTTAAGTTCTGCTACATCTACCTAACTTATAATGCAAGGTACTTAGTATCATACAAAAAAATATACTGTACATGAGGCATTTTTTGATGCGTAGTTCAACTTGATAGGAGAAAATTATGGCTGGTGAAAAGCTGCCTATGAATACCATAATTTTATAAAGACGACGATTTCAGAAATTTAAGACAAACTTTGATAAAATAAAAATTAACTTAAAAAAAGAATTATTGAATAAAAATAATTAGTTGAAAACACGAACTGAACATCATTAACGGCAAATAAAATTTGTGATAAAATCTTGTACAAATGTTCGAAAAATGCTAAGGCTGTAAAACATTAAGAATATTTCTAGATAAATATTATCTTATCCAATAAAAATAAGATCAAAATATCTGTAGTTAAATATAACGAGGTATTTTTTAGAAATGGAATAATTTTTATTTATTTTACAAATGTCAAACATTAGCGCTTATGCCATTAGTTCACGGGCTTTCCAGTATGTTTTAAAAATTTCCTCATACCGAGAAATGGAAATGGAATCAAGAAAATTCCATCTCACTTATATGTGTTATGCCACGTATTTAATTTCAATGAAGGAATTGTTATATTAAAATTTTACTTTCTTATATCACTACATTGACAACTGTTAAAAGACTTCTAAATGCATATAAAGAATTAGGTACCGAATATATGGCAACAGTGTACTAAGAAAGATCGTTTTGTAAAAAAAAAAATTCGTTTGCTATTTTTGTGGACAAAGAAAAAGTGTGATTTGAAAAAGTAACAAATTTACATTAATCTCTGTAAAACACTTAACAAAACTGAGAAACGAACCCATAATCTGATTAATCAAGCTTTTGAAAATAAATCTATGCCATGGTCAAAGCATTTTACATGAGTAAAGGTTTCTAAAAAGGGCCCATCTTTAACAGAAGATGCCGCCTACACAAGACGGCTATTAACTTAGTAACTGAAGTTAAACGATAGGAAATCCTTGATTTCGTCTACAAGAATGGAAGAGTAACTTTGACAGAGATATCAGATGAAAAACCGGAACGAAATTTCCAAGAATAACAATGAATGATTCATCACAGTAAGGCGCAGCCATACACTGTTATCACAGTACGGCAATATTTGATTCGTAATGAAATGGCAATTGTTACACAACTTCCTTATTCATCAAACTTGTATATAACAGATTTTGTCCTTTTTTCACCACCGAAAATTCTTTAAAAGACCAAAGATTTCAAGAAAGAGAACAAATTATTGAAAAATCGAGAAAAAGGATTTTAACTGTAATAAAAATTGCTTACCGAGAAACGTTTGCTAGTGGAGGAAAGTTGACAATGCTCAATCAATACAGAAATAAGGCGACAAGGTATGAAGGATATATAAGTCAGTTTTCATTAAAGTAAAAATTCAATTCTGTTCCGTAGCCTTTCTATCACACCTTATACATTTTCTCAAAAATTCGCATCCCTAGAAGGTGAACAAAAGTATCCACATATATTATTAACATATGTGAGGTAGTGATTAAAGCTTGGAACATAAGGATGCATCAAGCTATCAGTTAACAAGAAAGCTGTTGGTAAATGGCAGCTAAATGCATCAGAAACTCGAGATCTGTATCGTTAGAAATGTGACACATATTTCAGTGTTTTGTTTCCACCTCATTTTCCCTATTTTTGAAACATCATCATCCATACACGATGCAAATATAAAAGAATATTTTATTGAACTTAAATAGTGGCCTATGTACGCTATGAATGGAACCAGTTCTCACTTATCCCACAAGGCAGTTCGTGATCTAACCCTTCTAACAATAATTGGACTCTCCCTTCCAGCACTATTAGCATATGCCGCAATGAGAAAATCAGTCTCGTGTGAATTGGAGGCCTATACCCGTCTTATCGCGATGTTCATGAAACGGGGGCGGCTGTTGGAAATGCAGAAATGGTTATGATAAGCTGCTACTTAAATCCACTTGGAGAACTATGAGCGCAAAAAAGAGGCTTTCTTATCTCGTATTATTAAACTGCATAAAACGTTACTGTCTATTTCTTTATTTAATCTGAGGTCAGCACTGCAAAAGAAGCGTCGATGTTTTTGCAAGGCCCTCCTCTCAAGCGCTCCTGCACGATAATGCTCAAGTGCATGTACAGAAGCTTTTCGATGATTTGCTCGCTCGATGGGTTTATGGGGATATTTTGCCATCCACCGCACTCCTTGGACATAATGATTATGATTGGACATAATGATAGTGATTGCCATCCTTCAACTCTTTGGACGTAATGATTAAGATCATGATTGTGGTTTGATTCGAAAATGCAGAAATCACTTTATTTCCGAGCTATTCCAAATACTCTTGTCTCCATTCCAACCATCATCAAAACAGAATAGTTGCTACTGTGAAACTTCAAATCCTTGTATTTCAAGAAACTATAATATACATTAAAAGTTCTTCCAGTTATTTATTTCTTCTGTTATTTAATTATTATTCTAATACAATCTGATAATTCTATGAAATTTTTCTTTTTAAAAACAAATGTAAAATTACATTTCTTAAGTACGTTTTAATGTACTCATATGCATAATAAAAATACTGATTATGTCCTGGGTAGCTTAATGCAAAAAAGAATAAAACTTACAACATTCATCTCTTCAGCTCTATTAACAAAAACAGAATTTAAATGACTTATACAATAAAATATCAAAAACAAATGCTTCCTCATTAGAGTTCCCTGTTAGATTTCTTTAGACATTCTCAAATTATAGGGAAAAAATTAATTCACTTGTAGAGTCATTAGTTTATTTAGAAGCAGGAGAAATGAAAAATGAACATTGCCCTCGCCGGGAATCGAACCACGAATCTCTCAGTTACACGTGGAGCGTGCTGATCCCTACACCACAAAGGCATGTGCAGAAGGCGGGAGAAATATCTTATACACTTTAAATTCATAGAAAGACTATAAAGGACAGTAACATTGATGGCTACAAAAATAACCAAAACAATATAATTATCCTGAATTTTTAATTTCTGTTTATTTATATTCTTATTAGAATACTGATAGAGCCCTAATTTTGCAATGCCAGATTTTTTAATCAGCTTCCAAAATAAAATTAATGTTAAGAAAATTAAATGAAATCTTACTTTTCTTGTTCAACACTGCATTTATATAATTAAAATATTTGCTAAAGTAAGGTATTCTATTTTTAAAGACAACAGCCTCTTGGGAATATTTCTGTAACATTAGGAACTTTCTGTAATAGTTGCCCAATAGCGAAATGTATCGTGATTTCTTACAAAATCTCCTGAACATGAAGCTCTCTTACATCATCAGATCTGTAATATAGTATTGCTTTCCTGTTAACTTCACGATACATCTGATTATGTTACAGTACTCTTATTCTTGCAAATATAATACGTGTCAAAATTCAGTGGCATCTGTTTTAGGCATAGTGGATCTCCAAAACAGTTTGCAAGATTTATGCTGAATGTGTTGACATTCCTTTCTCATGACGATGAATTCGATGAAATAGACCTTTGACTAACAAACTCGAAATTTATTCGACTGGATTTCTTCTTTTAGAACCACCTTAAAACATCTGTTTTAAAGAATAATGAAAAAACTCTCATGCATCTGATAAAAATATCCTTAAAGAAATCTCAAACATTAACCTGGCCTTTTTTTTTGCCTCGAAAGCGGATTGAGATGAAAATTATTTCACTGCATACAGTGCTATTTGACGGCACAAGCATAAAAATATTATAATGCTCACAGAATCTACCAAATCAAAACTGCTTTCGCGATGTTAGCTTTCAGATTCACAAAAAAAAAGTTAAACTGTACAAACCTACAGTCTTTTCACCGCAATCTACTTTCCAGTAGAACGTACAGAAATCGTACACAGGGCTCTTGTCGTCGAATACCAGTCCATTGGGACACTGCTCATGAGAAAATGTTCCATTTTCACATTTGTAGTACTGGTCACAGGCTGTCTCATGTGGCCATCCGAACACACCTTCCTCCGGACAGCCTCCCGCAGGACTTCTAGGAATGGAACCTGCTTGAGGCGCACCTGTTTAATTAAAGAAAATATTCTCAAAATGTGAAACATGACTAATAAGTAACCTTAACATCTATGGAAACGTGAACAAAGTATGATGTTGTTAGTCATCAGCATTAAATATACTTTTATCCTTTAAACCTCAGTAATTATTGTTAAATGCCTCAAAACGGTTTTCGATTGAAATAACCCTGGGCAGTTTAGCTGCTGATAGTTCGAATTTTAGTAAACTAGTTTTATTTTGTATGATAGTTAATACTACTGGGGAACATTTTAAGATAAAGGCGCGAATTCGTGGTTTTTTTTAATCATCTTCCCCCCACCACCACCAACACCACACGTAATTTAGAAAGTGTTCTACAACAATGCTAATGGCTATTTCAAAATAATAATTACATTCATATCATATTACATTGTCTCTTTAATAGCAGTTTTACTGATAAAGCAATATAGACATTACAGTACGATGTGGTGTAATTTAAATATTGTTTTGGTATATTCAAGTACTGTATTTCCGAGCAAAGTATTTTCTTATTTATTTCAATATTTTTATTAATATTCAATGCTTGAAATTTAACATAAGTTAATGATAATATTGCAGACACTCGTGGAAAGTAACAAATTCCTAAGTCCTACAAGAGGCTAACAGAAATCTACGCATACAATACGTACCTATATATTATTAGAGGAAAAAGTACGAAATTTTGTTTGTACGAAGAAGTCTGCTTTCAATAATAGCAGTATATACTGTTAACAGCAGAAACTGCAATACCGGACCAAAAATACATTACCGGTATTCAGTATTTTTTAAAACGTTGTACCAGAATACCGTCATTAATATCATTATCATAAATGTTTCAGAGAAGGTACAGAAACACAGTTGTTTCTTTCCCATATTTACTATTTGTAGTTTTACTCAAAAAATTCATAAACTCTAAAAATATAAATAGTTTTGTTACGCAAAAATATGAAATAAAAAACAAGTATTACTACCAAATATTATTAATAAGAACAGTAAAATACAAATTTAAAACATTAGAAACCAAAAGTATAATATAAAAAAGCCATCACAGTATTACAATAAAGAAGCAAACTATACATCATTATCATTAAGAAGAGTAGATATCACATAAAATCTTTTTGTGTATTCTATTATATAATATCTATTAATAGAGAAAAATAACTAATTTATTTTTCAAATGTGATCGCAAAAAACATAATGCATCGATTGAATTGTCATTAATACTGGAACCTATTTTTGTGCACAGATTACCGGTACTTGAAAATGCTGTTTCCGCATCCACGCTTGTTGGTGATATTGTTCATAATGACCATGTATTTCCTCTAAATATTTGCCTCGGAGTCCTTCTAAGTCGGGAGAACTACGAACGCTGTTATATAGTTTATAACAGTTGTCCTTATAGTTTAATAGGTTTGGGGATATTTTGGAAAGCTTTTGCAATTAATAACTTTCTCAGTTCAATGGAAGTACAAAATACTCATATTTCGCTTGTATTTCCTCCAAAACCTTTGACAATCCTTGAACATGTTTTGCATCTTGCCAGCACTTTTTTTTAATCATATAAATAGCAAAATCAAGCCGAAGTAATATCGGCAGATATTTTGTGCTCTTCAAAGTCATTGTTATTCATTACGGATAAATAAAACTGAAAACATACGTTACAAATATAAATATTTTGAATAATATGTATATATAAAGAAGAATGTTTGTTTGTGTGTTTGTTTGTTCGCAATCAGCTCAGTCACTAGTATTATAAGGTATATCTCCCAGATTCTCAGCGTGCCTTCGTGGTGTAATGGTCAGCACACTGAGCCGGTATTCAGAGATCCGCGGTTCGATCCCCGGCGAAGGCAATGTTAATTTTTCACCTCTCCTGCTTGTAATTAACCTAATGTCTCTACACTGGCGCCCGAACTAAAAGGGTTGTGGATGATGACTCTCCACACCCAGGATTTGGCGACTAAGTCCCCTAAAACCCTAGTCGCCCTTTAAAAAGGGGAGTATATAAGGTATATCTCCCACATTCTTAGCGTGCCTTCGTGGTGTAATGGTCAGCACACTGAGCCGGTATTTCAGAGGTCCGTGGTTCGATTCCCGGCGAAGGAATTGCATATTTTTCATCTCTCTCTCTTGTTCCAAAAAAATACCTAATGTCTCTACAGTATAGCTATCGTCACCAAACTTTCTACAATTCTTTTCTGGGTCCTGGGAAAGGTCGACGTCCCCTGTTTCCAAAAAATAAATAAATAAATAAATAAAAATTAAATTTTAAAAAAATTCTGAGGGCTTTCAGATTTTAAATTACGTCCAAAAGAGCGTTTTTTTAACATTTTGCGTGTTACCTTTATTTATTAAATATCATGTTCTTCGCACTTAAACCATAAAATTCAGTTCAATAGCATCATCGCAAAATAATTTTAAAATGAATCTATCTTTAGAATTTCCGATACACAGTTCCGCGCGCTGGAGATAAAAAGGTTTTTTTTCCTATAGAGTGTTGCCGTTGCTCGCTTTTAAATCGTTTGAGTTTGTTCATCAAAAATTCATTAAAGTTTTACAAAATATGAAATAGATAATAAAACAAATTAAATAGATAATAAAACAAATTAAATAGATAACAAACAAATCTCCTTATCTTGCATATTCGGGTGGAAACGTACGTTATTCAAAATTGGATGGCTCTAGGTACCGTTGTTTTATCCCATTTGAAGAAATATATATACGTTTATGCAGATTCTTTATTACTTAATTTCCTTAAATATAATACATATACAGCTCTGGAAGATTTGATGGCAACAGTTTGAAAAGTGATTCAGACTTTTAATGGTTCCAACGCAAAATCTCAAAACGAAAACAATAGTCCTTCGGGGACAAAGTTCCTTTGGGCTTAAAAAAAAAGCTAAAATCAGCGATATTAATTAAAAACTTTGAAAAGGCAATAAGTTTTATAATGAAATAAAAATAGCATTGCCAAACCTTAAATACATTATTCCAAAAATTTGTGGGAAGCCATTTCGACTGCTTCCATCTTCGTACGACTTTAATCAGCCGAGATATTAATTAAAAATTCTGAACACTAATTTTCGCACTCATTTGTCCGAGTGGCCACAGTCTCGCGCGTTGGAGATAAAAGTGCCTTATTTCGAAAAGTATTACTACTGTTCGCTTTCAAATCGTAAAGTTTGTTAATCAAAAATTTGTAAGTTTTACAAAATCTATATACATATATAAAAAATAAAGTCTGTTTGTTTGTTCGCGTTATTTATGATCTGATCAATTACAATCAATTTTTTGCAACATTCAATTGATTAAAATTGAATATAGGTGAAATATTGGATGACACTTGAGCTTTTACGACCATTGATTAGAAAGACGAAAAGCATTAAAAACTGCGTGCCGTTACTGCTGAAATAATGAGAGAGAATTAGTTTATTTTTCTATGGAATTTTTTTACGTGGGTTCCATATCGCATCAGATTGGATGTATGACTATGAATCGTATTTTTTTCATCATTATTAGAAAAGGATTACAGCGGTATCGTTCTCTCTATTGATGCTCAAAAAATTAAATGAAACCCTTTAATAAAAAATATTTATTATTTATTGCTAATACGAAAATACCGGTATTTTTCATTAGCAAATACCCGTTTCACGAAATGGCAAAATAGCACGAAAAACCGGTATTCGGTATGCCGGTGTATCAATATTGCAGTCAGCAGTTAACACTTCTTGCGTTGCTTGCAGAAAAAGACTTTTTTTTTTTTTTTTTTTTTTTTTTTTTTTTTTTTTTTTTTTTTTTTTTTTTTATAAAATAAGCGCCTTCACTTGACTACCTTTGTCCTACTCACCTGATAACAGGCTATTGCGACAAAGCTACTTTAATTTTTTTCTGCTTTTCATTATTCATGATAATAAATATGTAACATTCGAAACTGATCCAGATAGTATTAGTGTAGAAAAAGAAATTTTCATATAACTTGAAAAAAGTTTAAAATTTGGTAACTTATGTTAGATCCTGAAAAGGGCATAATTTCAAATTGATAGGACTAAAGCCTTCTTACAAAGAATTTGCTTTTGAAAATTAAATTTTAGTTTTAATTTATATATTTTTATGTTAAAAATATGTCTTCTATTAATGTCGTTTTGTTTTGTTTATTTTTTTCATTTTTTATAATTATTGCTTATGACATAAATTGCTTCTTGTATTGGAATAATGCCATTGGAAATAAGATGTGATATATTTTACCATATTTTTCGTAAGTTCTCCCTATTCCTGATCGCACAAATTTTCCAATCAAGTAGTGATTTCCTATATATATTTCCATCATATTTTTGTGAATTATAAGTAATTAAGAGACATAATGTAAGGTTTTATTTCGAGATAACTGATAACTTTAAATTATTCTGTCTTTAACATTTTCTTTTTCCTGATTAGCATTACGCTATACTTTGTATATTTTTGGTTTAGATTGAATTATGGCAAAACGCACGAAAATTATTTGCCTAAGGAATGGCTACCCTTCGTGAAGGACTTAGAGGAAATATATCGTATTCATGCTACCCATGATGTAAACCGCGAAAACTCCCATGCAAAAAGTCCATTCAGCAGCACTGAAATTCTGTCGAACTAACAGTGCTTCGCGATTTAACCGCTTGATCGCGATGGGCCTATGTTTTACAGAAATACCCGGTTCAGTGAATTTTGAAAGAAGATGAAACTTAGTTATAGGGTACTCAGGAATATTCGAGTTCCTCTCCCGATTACAGAACTATTAAGTTGCCATATGCAGTTCCTGTTGTGTACAGTTAATCTTTCCAGCAGGTGATAATTATTTGAACCTTTGACAGGTTAGCATTTGCTGAGAATATGGTTTATTAAATTAAACTTTGGAGAAGAAATTTTGCAAAAAGAATGCAACAATTCCTGAAGTAACGCTTTAGCAAATTAATAACTAATCAAAAAAATTAATTTACTTTCAAAGGTACTCGATAATCTGCCATTTCGTTTTTCAAATTAAACTTCCATTTCCTCTGTTAGTCTGTGGAATACGTTTTAATAATTATTAAAAATATGCCTAATGGCTCGCGAATTATTTTCTGTTAAATGCCACGTGCTTCATCTAAAGAGCTAAACGGAATTTGCAATAAATGAGAATTCTATGACCCGCTCAAATTCGTGAGCTCTGACGAAAGAAGCGGGAAAGGACCCGAAGCTTATTTCGAACTGGCAGAACTAGTTGCACTTATGTAGGTCGTATATAATCGAGGTCGTTTTTGCTTTTTAAACTTCCTCATAATGGAATACAGTTATCTTTCTCTAATTGTCATGGATGAAAAGGGAACCGTTCTGCAACTTACGCTTTTTTTCTTCTCTTAACCCGTGCGTCTGAGCAACGTGATCTTCGTTAGGTTTATGTAATTGTCAATGATGAAGTCTGAACCAGATCATTTTTGAATTTGAAAAGATCAAAGCGTTAAAAAAAGCGTGAAATGAATTACATGTTTTCTGATTACTATTCCCGCTTATTATATATTAAAGCTAAAATTTTTATTTATTCGTGATAATTATGAGCCGTAAAGTGCAATTTAATGGTATTAAAGTTTGGAACAAATTCAACATTAGATCGGATTTTGCGGAAAAGTCCCGTGCATTTCGGGAGAATGGAGCAAAGGGCTAATATGGAGTAGCAGCATAAGCAAAGATTGATAGGAACAGGGACCAATAAGGAAAGCGAACGGGATTAACAGTAATTACATGATCCCCTAACCATTCATTTAACTTCTCTTAAAACTAAATTTTCCGTTAGCTGACGAAAAAAATTTTAAAGCCTTCACATTCTTAAAAATTATCAAATCTAGTTAATGATTTTTAATTCCATCATTCCATTCAGCTATTTCTAAAGTTTTGAAATTCTTACCTCATATTTTTAAGAGGCTGTTTTAAAGTATCTTTTTTTATTTCTTCATTTATTTCATTATTTAAGCATGCACAAGAATAATTTTGTTTCTGAAAGATGAAGGGCTCAGCCCCAGAGCTTTCGAAATTCACAGAACCTTTTTTTTTTCACAAAACCAATGCCAATTTATGCCTGAATTTTACCGAGTTTTAAATTCAAGCCGGTGTACTGCTTTTACGTCAACCTTGTTATTATTTTTTTTTATTTATTACACAAGTACTGCACGTAAAATGTCATCTTTTCAGTTACCCCTGTTTATCATATGTAATTATCATTTAAAGAGAAGCTAATGTATAGTAACACCAGTTGGAACATAATAAATGACATATAATTTTAAAGATAATTTATAAGGAGTTTAAAGCTTTGTACGGATTTAAACTATCTGTGTTTCTTATTAAATATAATTACTCTTAAGCTTCAAAATATCAGTGTTATGGGAACAAAATGCTTTTTAAGTTTTAAAATATCAGCATTAGCATAAAGAGATTTACGTTTAAGATTTAGGAGTAAATATTATTTAAAAAGAAAATTCTCCTTGCTAAGAGCTCCTGCTATATACTTTGCCGCAATGGAGCATTTTGCTTACTTTCCATGTAACGAAACTTAATAAAAGGAGTTTGATTTATTAGATTATGCCAAATCACACTAAGATTACCTTCTCAACGGAAAGGATGTCTTAGTGGAGAACTTTCTAAGGAAAAAACTCTTATTAATGTTACGCACAGAAAAAAACATGAAAACGCCTATGCAGCCATTCTGTTCGCCTGACTCCGAATTTGGGTCGCCCTACCAGTATTCAATTCAATAACAATAGCAGCTTAGCCATTGGAGGCTAACAATTATATAAAAAAAAAGCTTTTGGAAAATTTACTGTTTACTATAGATTACTTACATCAAAGATTTTAATACAGTTTCCTCGAAAGGACGAAATTTCATATCAAATCATAGTACTTGAAATACCACTGCTACTAAATATTGTGGCATTTATCTAATTCGCATCATCTTTTACGACTCCCATAAATCAACAGCAGTTTCAGACCAATGAACAATGGCCCATATCCATCCCTCAAAATTCCAATAATGTTTGGACTTTTCCTGCAGAGGCGTAGCTAGGGTTTTCAGCGCTCGAGGACAACTGAAGATCTTGCACCCCCTTTCCGTGTACCAAGAATGAAAAAAACTTCATTCTAAAATTTCGTAACATCAATTTGGCGCCCTTAGATGCCGCGCCCGGGCACATGTGTTCCCTCTTGCCCTATGCTACGCCACTGTTTTCCTGCTGCGTAGAGCTTCGTCTAGAAAATGAAGGACACCATAAGCTTCTAGCAATTTTCTATCACCTTCTCGAAGAAACTTTCCTATTTTATTTTTACCATCAAGCCTCCAAGAAATGAGAAATAAATGTTCCCTAATGTATTTTCCACAGATTTCGAAACTGTGAAAGATTGCTTCAATATTATTAAAAAAGAGCATTGGGAATTACGTATTTTTGAGTATAAGCATTTTGAACGTATTTTTGAGCATTTTTGAGAGTTATGTATTTTGTATATAAGCATCTTTTAAAGGAATATACATAAGTAACACTATAAGTCTCTGAATACGTCACGTTCTATTTATGATCTTCTGCTCAAGATAAAAAAGAACTTAAAAGAACAATGTAACAACTATTCAATAAATACTTATTCTTCGGAAATACCCCATAATAGATTCATAACAAATTTAATAATAAAATGGATCCTTCGTTGATTGAATAGGAATTTTTTTCCCATTGTAAGTATAAATTTGATACAACTAATGTTTAAAGCCAATCATGTAAAACTTAAAACAGACAAATTGACTGTTCTCAAAATGATTAATTAGTTTTTATCGTGATTCAGAGTCTAGATAAGATTATGTTTGAAAGAGAATTACGGAAAGCAGCTGATGAAGAGAACTCCTCTCTTCGCCAGCTGAAGCTGTAAATTTGACCCAGCTAATAATTAGTTAATTAATTACGACAAAGCACGAGAGGGCTGTTCATCTTAGGATAGATGTCTTCGTGGAAGTCTTTCTTCAAGAAACACTTTCGTATTTCTAACCCGGCGGGCAAAACTTAATAGCTTTCCTGATTTTGCCGTAATTCTGCAAAAAATCAAATGGTAGACATAAAATTCATATTACAGAGACAAAATGTAGTAATTAAAAGATGAGAGAAATATAGTAGCCAAAAAATAAATAGCAGGCATAAAGTATGGAGCAGACAGAAAAAGGCTTTACTGACAGAATAGCTTTGGTACAAAAACAGTCTGGCTAAGACAGAGAACAACAAACCAAAGATTATTAGTATGGAACATGACCTTCCCTAATGATTGCTTTGCAACGTCTATGGATACTCACCAATTATCTAACAGTTGTTGGTGTAAGAGTTAACATTCTTATAAAAGCATCTGTTTCAGTTGTCTGATGCTCTTCGGAGGGCAAAATTTGCTGCCGGTCGTCTCCCTAAAATATCCCATACACGCTCGAACATTCTGTGAATATCTTCACATTCTACAAGGTTCGTAATAGCATGAGGTCTGATGTCCGTGCATTGTCAACCATGAAAACAAAGTCGGGACCAATGACACCGCGGAAAAGACGGAAGTAGGGGAGAATAGCTTCATCACAGTAATAACCTCGGTAAGTGAACGTCTGTGATAAAGGTGAGTTTCATCCGTTCGTTCATCATTATACCTTCCCATACAAGTTTGCGTGGACCACCTCAACGGTCCCTTTCTCTCATATTATAGGAATGAAAGCGTATCCGGACCTCTCTCCATATCAAGTGCCGCTAAGCGTCGCTTGTTCGACTAAAACAACTCTCATTGTTAAAGAGGACGAGACGGCCCTGATGAAGTAACTAATCTCTACCACTGTAAACGGTGCTGCGGATGCTCTGCTGTCAGTGGTACGCAGTGTTCAGGACAGCTGCAGCCGTCCTGTTGGCCTATTCGTAGGAATACGCCAACTTCATGAAGTGATTCGGCCTGAGTCAGGTTGCCGTGCGGTATTGCTGAGCAACGTTGTCGATCTCTTTTCGCTTGCGGGCGATATATCAGTCATCAGTCATAGTTCTTTCCCTTGGCCGACCAATACCAACCTTTTTTACATCTGTATCTCTCGTCTGGAAGGCTTTCCATGCTCGTGAAACAACACTTTAATCAGTTCCAAACTCTTGGACTGTAGATGTCAAACTAAGCCCCTCCTCAAGCATGCAAATCATTCTATATCGTGTAAAGGCTTTCTGATGTTTTCTTGTAGCCGTACTCTTGGAACAGTTTTACTTTCTCTTGCAGACGAATACTTGAAAATAAGTCTTCCTTTCTCCTTTTTTAATTGCCTTGCAATGCGCATGCTGATTCCACGTGTTTTGCTCACTCTGACGTACTTTCTGACGTCATAGAGCTAAACAGTGCTATACGTTTGGGGTAAAATTTTGTTTTATTTTATTCACTGGGATAGTTTGTTATTTCACTTTCGTTTTAGTCAAGTGAAACGGTGTTCTCTTTATTTGGGGTACAGGATTCTGGTTTAGATTTAATTTGTTTTTTCCTTGCTTTGGGAAAGGGCCAGAATTTTCGAGTGAACTATTATATTTAAAATACATTGAAATGGTTCATCGGCTGATTCTGGAGATATAAAAGCAAGGATTTTTGTAGAAGAGAGATTTTAACTGGTTTCAATGTTCCTTTCCTTTGATGAAGTGATATTGAAGACGACTGAATTCCTCTTCTTTCGAGTTTTTTAAATTTCTTTAAATTTCATAAATTTTTGAATTGGGGTGTGCTTCTTTAAAAGTTTTGGTTTTAACAATTTTGAAAATTCTTTGTTGCATTTATAAGATTATTTGAAATTTATTAATTATGAATTTCAATTTTCGTCTTTGTGAAAAAGTAGTTCTAAATTTCTTACTTTATGTCTTTACTTATATA
>KK121074.1:361920-379070 GCA_000611955.2 Stegodyphus mimosarum
ATAATATTCTTATTTTTTAACCAAATGTATACATCATTTTGTTTCGTACAACTGATTTGCAAGAAAAATTAACTTTTAATGCTTCATTTTAACTTTAATAATAAAATTTCAAAAAATAAAGGATGATAAACTGAGTTAGAAGTTTATGATCTCGACGAGCCTCAAAAACCTAAATCAAGAAATGGTGATATAAATACCAACAAATACTTAAATGCGTGCATCGCCAAACTCAAATATACAAATTATATGTGTTGCTGTGGCTGCCGTACTTGTCTGATCTAATCAGAGCAAGTCCAAAAATTTTGTACTGGAAAGGAGCGCAAAATTACGTTTGTCGTTTCCGTGGGCCTTGATATACAGGGTGGTCACAAAAAAACTTCCCCGACATATGAACCATAGTGGCCTATCAGCTCAACCAATCGAAATGAAATTTCAGATATCGTTATTTGAAGGTTTGCGCTCGAGAGTGTGATGATTTAAAATGATGGAGCTCTCGCGGTTACGGTTGCAGTAAAAAAATTTCGAAATTTTCGATTGACAACAGCCACCTTTTTTCTGCGCGAGTGGCTTGGCTTTAGAATGACGCAGATATGACGAAAATAGCCGGCGTAAAACATTTGCAAAGAAGTGCATTGTATAGAAAGAAAGCAAGAGACCCAACCGACTAAATCTATGTGGTGAAGAATTATCGTCCATCACATTTTAATTTTAAAGCCACTGTAACGGATATTATGCAGAAAATTCTATCCAAAGCAATATTAAGTTCCTTTAAATTTTAATTAAGCGAAATAAACTTATGACCCAAATAAAATTCCAAATTCTGGTCTTTCAGCATTTTGTTCTTTCAGATCACAAATATTTATGAATTATAAAAGTTCAATAACTTTTATAATTCATAAATACTTAATTCATAAAATTCATAAATATTTTACGATATATGTGTTAAAATTAAAATCAGAATAACAGAATTTTTTCTATTCTGAATAAAATAATTTACTGGAAACACACTGAACGATTATATTTTCCCTCTAGAGCTTAAAAAAATGGTGCAATAAATTAGATTTTGAGATCCAGACACAATTTTTTGTTTCATCTTTGATAAGTATCCTTGTTCCCCAAGGTCAGTGATTTCCTCTCATTCCTCCTCCCCCTTGCCATTAGACTGCCACTGGGTGATCTTGAAGTGATGGCAAGAGCTTTGAAATATTCGAGAAGATTGAGGTCAGTGGAACATGAGCAAAGTCTTTGTTAAGGGGTGTGAAAGAAATAATACTGTCTGCCATCGGCTACCATGATATAAAAATGTCAAGAAATTAGAAATATTTATTTTCTGAAGGCAGTGGGAAAAAATTTCAGCGTTGCTAACAAGAACTGCTTGAAGTGCCTGTAGTATAAGCGTGAAATTTAGTTATTTTAATGTTCTTTTTAAGCTAATGTTAATCAATAGACCTTAAAATAAGACGATTTAAAATTTTTGAATTATATATTACTCTCCAAAATTCTCATTTTATCATAAATCAAACCTACATTCAACAGCGAAATGAAAAGAAATAAATCTATTATTTATTTATTTCCATCTCATTTTCTATAAATTTGTCCACCTTACTTTTTAACGGATCGTTAAATTTAGAATGGCATTATGTGCTTGTTGTATAGCACACTATGGTTATCTGCCTAAGAGGATAAACAGCTTTCGTAGAGAACTTTCCAAAAGCAACTGGTTCGTATTCACGTTACACATGGGAGAGGAAAACAGCGAAAACGCCAACGCAACTAGCACGCTCATCCGAGTCTGAATCTGGATCTAACTACTACATTGGTGTTCAAAATTAAAAGAATTTTCCCATTTGATTGAGTCCACTACTGACGAACATAATTTAATAAAATTTGATGAGCACATAGGCTGACATAACACATATAACAGTCTATAGTATACCATATAACAGTCGATGTACACATTCATGATCTTGCATAAGGCTGATCAGTGCAGGAAGATCTAAAACAAACATCGAAAAAAAAGAACCTGATGGGGGATGTAGTCCCTCCTAAGTCTCATTCTTTCTCATAACATGATTTCATATTAGAAATGAGGCAGTTCACGAATCTCTATGGCAGTCGAATCTGCTTCAGTAACAACGGTGGTTTCAGGACCTAAAAGATTCTGGGAGGTGGAAGACGAGTTGTAATTGCCCTCTCAAGAGCGTCCAGACATGTTCTATAAAATTTAGGTCTGGAAATCTAGCTGCGTAATCCTTGCGATCAACACCCCACATTTTAGAAGATCATCCACCATGTTAGCCTTATAATGGAGAGGATGATGGTGCATAAAAATGAACTGAGGGCCAACTACACTTCTGATAAGGCAAGCGTATGGCTTTAAAACCAGTATCATATCTATTATCTACCCTCATCATCACGTCGAAAGAGATATTTCTGCGAATTTTCGTTTTCGGGGTATATGATAGATTGATTGTCTTTGCAAAAAAAACAGTTCTTTGGGGAAAAGCGACGATGGGCGTAGCTACAAGTGAAACATGTTCATCTCGATTGAAAAATATACCACGTAGCTAGCTGGGACATCGATTCTAGAGAAACTAATTTCGGCGAAGTCTCCAGTGACAGGAGAGTAAGAGACTCATTTCTCGGAAAAGCCGAGCCTCAGACGTTGTTAGGTGAAATAACCCCATAAGATCTCTTCCCTGTATCTCAAAACAACTGTCAAAGTCGTGCTTCTATCAAACACATGAAGATCTATGCCCCACTTCAAAATGATGTCTGCCAAAGCCACCCCGATTATCACAGGAACTCATAAAGTTTGATATTGCAATAATAGTTCTAGGCTTTCCTTCGCAATGAGCCTTGCGACGACCGCGAGTGTTATATGGTACATTTTTTTATTTTACCAACCTATGTCCACATCACATTTAATTAAACTCTGTCCATCAGTTAAGAAGACAAACAATCAGAGTAATGCTTTGTTTGTGCTTGTTTTTCAAAAAGTATATCAATAGCTTATAGTCAAAGTGAGGAACTCTTTTGGTTCTCCATTTTTTTGCTAGATTTTTCACTTATTAAAACAATTTATTTAGAAATTACATACAACTTCCTTTAAAGTAAGTATCTTTTAAAAATTGAAATTGAAAATTTATTATTCTTGAGTTACCTATGGGAATCCTTTTCTTTTTCCCATGTAAAGAGATATTTTTTCATTCGTCGATAACTTTATATTTAACAACAACGTAGCAAAACAACAGTTCGAAATCTAATTTATTTTCCTATATTCCTTTAAACTGTTTCAACAAAATATTCCAGGAAACATTGGCTACATATCTGTGCCAATTATTTTGCTAAAATTTATCAGGTTTCTAAAGCTTTTATTTATTTTATTAATCAGAATACGTTTGAGAACTCCCGAGACGTGGTCTTCGCCGTTTCATATTTCGAAACTGAAATCGAAGCCATCAAACAAGGCATTATTAAACTCATCTCACTATCTGACAGTCATTTTAATTCTTATTCGTACAAAAGATGACTCTTCCTATATTACGAAAAGAACTTCTTATATTAATTACGACATACGTCTAAGTTAGGAAATTATTTACCAATGAGTTTGAAACCATTATTATATACCTAAAAATGAATCCTCTGCTAGGATAAACTACTCTACTAACCACATCTTCCTCTCCCTTACTACTAGGATTATTTTGCGCTTAGGAAGATTAGGGATGAACCAGGTATGAACAACACACGGCGAATACTGTAAAAATATTGGAACCAGGTGTTATTTGTTATTCCAGAGAACCAGATTCAATGCGAATTCAAATGTTAGTTTTTACTAAGCATGATCTTTTACAAGGACACAAGTATTGTTGTAGATGCTTCGGCTGAACTCTACTTCTGAGGGAATATGCCCTTGTCCACCTTCTAAGTTGTACCAGTTCGGCCAAGGAGTATTCTAGTGAAAACAAATTTAACTATGCCAGTCTACATTGGGCTGTTTATTGAGAAGTTCTGAGCCCTTCTCCGAACGCAATAAGGAATTTTTTCCCTCAACACTGAAATATTTGAATGTAATTCGCAGTCGTTCCTTTAAAATTGAAAAATATGTTTCCTTGATATTGTTATTATACAGCTAAAAATCTCACGTCAATCATACTGTAGTTGAAAGATTATGAATCCTTAGTTAACGAGAAGGGAAAAAAGAAACAGAAAGCATACAAATCGCTTTAATGCTATCGTGAGAATCCAAGCAAAACTATTACCCTCAAACAAATGTAGTAGAAAACTTATGCGAAATCTTCAGAAAGGATAGAAAACTTGGCAACTGACAAGATTTATACCGAATATTGGTTTCATGGGTAGGACAAGAATGACCTAAATTTAAAGATTTTCATGTGTTGAAAGTATGAGCAAATCACTTGCGTTTTCTGCTTTGTTTTCTGTTTAAGACGAGCATAATTCAGCTTTAAAGCAATTAGATCTGGGAAGTCTGAAACAAATGTGGGTTAGTCAGCGATTTCAGTATTTTGTTGTACATCAACAATTTTAGGAAAGTTTACTATATAAAATGAAAGCATAACAGTAAATATTCTAAAAATACATACTAAAATAGCATATAAAAATATAATCAATTAAATATATGTAGCATTGCAATAAATTCAATTTATTTTCCATTTAATTAGTCTAATCTCATGATCAGATAGAATGTGACTTCTGAAATCGTTCTCGCTTGAAAACTGCTAAATTTTTATGATAAGTCACACGTTCTGCGAAATTGAGGTAGCTTATTTTTTAAAACAGTTTTTGCTTTTTAAAATACCGAACTTCCTCCAGTTATAAATTTGAATTCAAAATAACAGAAAAAAAGATCCTTATTATTGCTCTCAAACAAATACCGAAGTGTTTATTTGTAAGGTTCTGTTGCATCTAGCTTTTGTCAATGTCCTACAGAACCTACTAGACAGGAAGCAAATTATCGCTTTAATCTAGAACAAATGACCAAATCTTAAAATAAATTTTCTTAACTCTTAAATGAACAGAAAGACACTGCTTTTGCGACACACAAACCGCTACTACTTGAATTGAAATAAGATAAATTCAAATGTAGTTAACGTAGTCTAAGACCACAGATACACACACACACACACTACTCTACTTAGCCGGCTCAAGACAATTAGCGGTGCGCATTTACACGACGGCTAGCAAAATGCTAAAGCGAGAAATAAACTTTGGTAGAGCTGGGAATAGTAAGTAAGAGCAAGACAAGGTTGCAAATGTTCTAACTCAAACCTTCGAACCCTCGGCTTAAATACACAATAACTAATTTACATGTTGGTGAGGACTACAGAAAGAAGAACTTACAGTATAAGTTGAACTCATAATAACTGATAAATTAACTTAAAATATTACATATTTTTCAAAGATAACTTAACCTACAAATAGTGATTATTATTCCTATTTTGTTCCACAGTATGACTTATGGCCTAAAGCAATACTGCAGTACATAACACATCATTAAATTGTAAGCTAATGGATGTCTTATAACTGCTGTTATAATCGCTAGTCGCTCATTCGATGTAAGAAATAGTGTCTCTCCAAGTTGGGATCATGTTGGATTGCTGCAGTTGTTAGACTATGACTCATGGTACAGACTATGCCCACAACCGGCTGAAAGGTAAAATCGCAGGTAGTTCCGACCTGGGTTCGGTTCCAGACGAACGGCCCGGCAGTATGGGCGTTTTCGTGGATTTCTCCATGCATAAAGTGAATACGAGCTAGTTTTCCTTAGATAGTACATTCCTGCCCTTAGACAAAGGATTTCCAACCTTTTCGTCTCTAAGAGCACATTCTACAATATATGTTGGACGGCGGGAACCATTTACTTTTTTCAAGGTGAATTTATAGTTGGATAGCAATAATAATACATGTACATAAAAAAAGAGATCAGTCGCATTTCACTCGAGAACCCCTACGATAGGCAAATAACCCTAGTGTGCTTTGCCATAATCAATTGAACTAAGCCATGTACAGACCGAGAGCCTGCGCTCTCTTTCCATTCACTCATTTGTATGATGCCCTTCAATCAGGTTGTATTTCAACACATATAATAGTATGGTAAACGAATGCCCTCTTTCAAGCTGACAGTGGTTAGGGGTATAGAATTAACACCAACGAGAGGTAGAATTCATATCCTCGAACTTCGAAAATGCTCTGTGAAGTTAGAAGTTTCGAGTTGTTGAAATGTTTGCAGTTATCAAACACATTTCCGTATCTTCTTCTTCCTAAACAAAACGTCTAGTAGAGGTCATGTACGAATACTGGTGTTATCTCGACCAGCAGTAAATACTGGTTAATTCAGCTACATGCAGATACGATATGTATAAAATCTGGAGCACAAAGACTTAAGCTTATTTTCATAACTTAAAAAATAAACTTAAGTTTATTTTCACCATTTCACTTAAGCTTTTGAAAGAACTTATTTAAAGCACAAATAAAAGCACAGATCAATGAAAAATAATTAAAATACCTACTAATTATTAGAAACCAATTAGATGCACCAAATACACAATAATTATACCTACGGATATCAGATTATTCTGATTCTATGTGTAATTAAAATATCAGCCTTTCAGCTAACTGTTCTAACCTAAATTAAAGCTCATACATCGACAGAAACGGCGCTGCGATCGGTTTTGAGGAACTTAGTTACAAAATTCGACTCCAGCTCAAATTCAGCTCTTCACAACATGTCGGGTTAAACTATTCAAAAACGCCGCTTGTTATCACGCTTCAAATCTGTTATAATTGCCGTATATTAGCCACATCCGTTTTCATTTTTAAATATTTAATTAATCTCCGTACTTGCGAAATGGGTGATAAAAATAAGAACTAAAGGAATAAGAGAAATTCTGAAAATTTAACAAATGAATAAAATAAAATTGAAATCTAATAGCATATTTTTACTGCAACTTTTGACTTCCTGTAACAAAAACTAACAAACTGCTGATAGTTCCTTATAGATTACATTTTAAATTTGCATTTTGTTCCGGTTTTTACTCTAGCATAATGAATTCAGCCCTAGCAGAATGAAATAATATTCTTCCCCGCAGCAATCCTACATAAAATTTAAGTTATTCATTATCGTTTACTAGCGGGTTAACTTATTCATCATTATTTTTATGAACCCCAGATATTTCGGAGAAACTTTAATGTTAATTGCAACTTCTGTGGGGAAACGCTGCTTTAAATTATTTTATTGACCACTTTGATTCCTCTTGTTATAAATCATTCCAGATTTTAAGTAAAATTACATTAAAAAGCTTGATAAAAACTAAATTTCCATTTTATTGCTTTATCTTAGTAGATGGAATTCGGGCGTACACTTTCAGAGCAAAAACTTTAGTTAAAATAGCAAACTTAATTGAAAGCATTTAAACTTACGACAATATATTTATCTATTTCAAAGTTTTTTCTTATCTACTTTCCCCCCAATTTAATGGTAAAATGATAATAGTAATTCATGAAAGCATTTAAGCATTGCTACACTCGATTAAGTACCAAATGTCCCTTTTATTGCAACTAATATTCTGTAGTTGAAAGATAAATTTCTTGAAAAAAATCAAAAATCTATTAATTTTTAGTTGTAAAGATAGCAGCAGGTATTAGAGGTGGTAAAATCATTTTTAAATTACGAATCACTGATTAAATTCTCTGCATTTAATTTCAATTTCCTGTTTTGCATTTTCTTAAAAACAAACGCTTTGCACGTTTACACTATACATTCACTGTCATCTTAGACAAACCGTCTTTCCATAAAAATTCAATATCCTTGACTGATGTACTTTCACCACGGTCTTTTGGTCGTTAAATTGTGAGGAACTAAAACATGCTAAGTAGCTATAAATTGAAAATACAAACAACCACTGTGGAATACATTCGCAATGGCGTTTCACGACCGACAGACCGTAGCTTTGTGATTTCACGCATATTTAGTACAAAGGTTTTAAAATTTCTATACCAGAGATAAATGAAACTGTTAATTAGGGAATGCTAAAGTATTTATACAATTAGAATTCCTAATAAACCAAGGTAAAACTGTTGCCACACTGAAAACTTCGTTTTTATTATAGTATTTGCAAATATTTTTTTGTGAGTTACATATACTATAGACCAAGCTGAAATTGTTTGATTTCTATGTGTTAGAGGTAGAGCTCTTATAAAGATGCCGTTCAGTTTCTTTGCAGTATGATTAACATATTTATTAGACGTGAGTCTTACAAATAGAGTAACTGCAAGGAGGAAGACATTTCTAGCTGTTAGTTTTAATAGCAACAATAGCAGACAGTCCAATTCGATGCAAATTAAAATTTATTATTTAATTTTTATTAGTTATCTACTAAGAGTTGACCCAGAAAAAAACCCTTAGATCTCAACGATATTGATGATTTTAGAATCCCAGTAATAATTTCTAGCATCAGTCTAATTGTGAGCAAATTTAAGTAGCTTGCCATAAATTTAGAAAAGCATAGTTCTAATTTAATTGTCCAGCTTAAAACGTAAGGTACTTTGTTACACTTTAACATGTGCTTTTTGGCTGATATGCCCTGTTGCTACATCTTGGGGTAACCGGATGCTTCGCGTAGCATTTCTGAATTTAATACGACACTGCTTCAGTTCCTAAATGATATGTTCCTAAATGGATATCGACCCACCGCAAAGGAAGTTTTTTGCGTTAGTAACTTGAAAGAACTGAGTTAATCTCTTGCCCTTAACAGCTTCCATTCGAAAAAATATTTTTCTCTTAAATATGTTCTTCATTAAATACGTTCTTCTCCAATAACTTTTATGACTATCGCTGTTTAATGGACCGTAGAATGATCTGTGGATAAGCTAAACTATGCATCGTTAAGCAAGTTTTCTTTCAATCTGAGAAACTCAAAGGACGAATGAGAATTGTTTTCGTTAAAGCTGTTAAAAAGTGTGGAAAGTAGAAAATACCTAACCAGCAATTTGATGATATTTTGGAGTCACAGGTACTTTATAACAAATGACAGTAGATGTCTATAGGAACTTGGAAAGAGATGCTACTTAAAGCAAGTATCTTAAGTATTTTAGGGCAGTACTACAGAAGCAATTTAAGAATTTTGTTCGAAATTCCTATAAGGCTTTTCCGACACTTATACTATTACAACAATTAGAAAATGTTTCTTCTAGCAATTAATGCTCGATCATTTCACTTAAGTACCCGTATTCGGGAGGTTGTGAAGTACTTTATCAACCTCTTATATATGCTTCTTTGTGTCTTTACAAAAGTTCCTTATTCTGCCTCTTCTTATACATTATTTTGTTTTCAAGGTAGGATGAAAATTAAGTGCAGTCTTTTGTGATGGGTAGTAAAGCGCCTTTTTTTCCTACTTTTCTTACGACACAAAAATATCAGGCGATTGTAAGTATGCAGAGTTCCTCCCTTTTATTCTGTTAATGAAGTGCCTAGGAACCTAGAGAATTGTTAAGCGAATTATGGCTTAATTCAAAGAACAAAAAGCGTAAACTCAAGAATGGTTAATTACCTTTTATTCACTCAAAATAAGATTAACATTCGGTCCTTTTTTTCGGGCTTACAGCAAAGCCTCCACTTGGTCTTAAACTAAAAAAAGTAAGAACTAACTATGTCTAACTAAGAGATTTAGCCGAAGCTAACACAATTCTAAAGTAGTTGGGGCGTAATCTTAAACTAGCCGGAGAACTACCAAAAGGCACGTAATAATACTGCCGAGCGTAACAACAGTTTAGAGAGACATAGCCCAAAGGCAAACGCGCGCAACTCAGGATCCCTGACTCCCTCTCTCGAAGTCAGTTGAACTTTCCTTTAATACTATCTCTTCCTCATTTGCATTCAAAGCGTTTCTAAAACCTCATTCTGGTAGAGAGTTGTAAGTTGAAATAAGATAAGATAGGAAAGAGGAGCTAAATTAAAGTAGCTGTTATAAAATAAAAATATACCTTACAGGTATTACCTTGGCATATTGTAGTAAACGAATAAACAAAAAACAAAAGCAACTGTTGCAAAAAAATAAACACATTGGGAACAATACCTTGATATACGTATTTCTCAATGCATTATAATGTTAAAATATTTTTTGTTGTGTTGCATTCTAGTGGATAAGGCAGCCTAACTTTCAAAATAAAAAAAAAGAATTAAATCAAATTAAGGCCGTTTAGCTATATGGTAATAATGAATCACGTTTTTTTTCTCGGTGGACTGAAATGTAATGAATCAATAATAACGATCCAGATTTAGTGCAATTTGTAATAAAGTGAAATACTTTGGGAATTGTTTATTACTTTTTATTTGAAGATTTTTATTTATATGAAAAACATAAGAATTCTTTAATTCAAAAATTTCTACGGTCGTAAATATTTTCTGTTTTCAATAGTAAAGTTACAAAAAAAATTGTTATTTATACTGAAACTTATTCCAGTTTTCAGTTTCTGAAGTGTTCTTCCATGACTATATTGGTCGGTGCCTCATATCTAGCATTTTAGTCTCATCTTGGTACTGTATGATTTTATTATCCTTTGTTACTATTAATGTTTTAATGTCTTAAGATGTCAAGAAAAATAAAATATGTCGAAACATTTCGGAAACGTTTACTGAGAACTGATTGTTTTAAAATTTCTTAATTTATACTAACGGTTAGATTCTTATTCTACTTTGTCAGTTCACCTCATTTCCAACTCATTCCACTTCAAAATTATACGAATTTATTTCATTTATAAAAGGCCGAATGCAATCCTAATTGTCAACAGTTGTTAACCTACGTTGAACGGAAGCCGTATGAAGACAGTTCTGATCAGGACTTTGGAAATAATCTATCATATTACTTAGAGATGATTCAGTATTTAGAATGAGTTATTAAGGTATATTCTACAACTGGAGTAGTAAAGTGGTGTTTTAAATATCTCGGAAGTCGTCGGAGAACTTAGGTTAGATGAATCTTTTAGCTAAGCATTCAAACTTAAGAAACGTCCCTCGCCCCCTATTTGCACTGTATGTATTTCTGATCACAATGACGAGTAGTTTTTGAAATGCGAATTATCTTTAGTTGTACTACCAAAAGTAGCTGTAAATAAATATTTTATTTCTGAATTATTTTTCTAAGGATTAATTTGAAGGATTAATTTCTAAGGATTAATGTAATGTTTGCAATTATTTTAAATGCTCCCAGAGCAATAAGCCCAACTTGTAGAAAAGTGCTATGTCTTATATTTTTATCTCATTCTTATGATTTCTTATTTGAGCTATGCTAATAGCCCAAATAAAAAATAATTTTTACTAAACTACTATGAACGATATTACTATTATATTAATAATCCAAATAATCTTCCGTTTTCGCAATAGAAATAATATATTCGTATCTGTAAATGCACAGATCTTCATTTTTCCATATATTGTTATTTCATTCAACTTTTGAATGTATTATATTAAAAAATGCATTTCGTACCAATCTAAAAGTCATTTACTCGAATGCTAATGAGTGGGGTTTTTCCCTAAACTTTGAATTAAAAACATTAGAACACTTCCTTATAGTTAACGACCCTGGTTCAAATTAATCAAAAGAAAGTTAAACTTCAACTAATGTTCCATGTGAGAAGGATCTTCCGAAGTTTATGTTTTTCTCACGAACTTCAAGGGCATGACAGAAATTTTGGTCAAGGCCAGGATGAAAAGGCGTTTGTCCTTGTTACTTTCAGACAGTCTTTACTCTTTAAGGCATTTATTTTAATTATTTGTTCAATTTTTCTTATTCTGAAGGACAAAGAAATATTTATATGTGCATAAAAATTCGAACGTAAAATGCTAATCATTATTCCATCATATACTGTAATGAAATTTAAAATGATCATCTTCTGTAATGTCCGCCACCGCTGGAAATGGATCTGAAATTTTTGATAGCATAAACAATAATTTTAAATAATCATAAGTAATAAATAATCAAGTCGTAAAGACATTTTCATATTCAGCACTTAATATCGTCATCATTGTGATCACACTAGATGTTAAATATTCTTTGGGAAGGGCAAGTCGGATGATGTGCTGTTTTTTTAGTAGAATGTTTTCACCATGGTCTTAAAATATTTTAAATAGTAGGTAATATATCGAGTTGGCAAGAAAGTAATTTCGGGATTGGATTTTAGCGTGAAATAAAACTCAGTTTTTCTGTATAAACTTTACTCAGTCAGATATCTTCCGTTCTATTAGATGACCTTTTGCCATCTTTCTGGTAACTTAATGATTCCGCACTCATAGAATTTCTGTTCTTTTATCAGCAAAAAAACTCAAGTGCGATTTGAAGTGATTGGAAATACTGAACTTTCTACCATTTAAAATGTTTTATAAGCTTCGAAATAAATGATAGCCGAAATGGTGCAAGGTCGTGGCTATATGGGAGGATACGACATCGCTTCACAGCCGAGCTATAATAATTTCGCGCGTGCTGCCTTTGTCGTGTTGGAACATGATTCCTTTCCAATTTGCCAATTCTGGCCTTTTCTCTTTGATTGTTTTCTCCATTTTCATATTGGCAGTAACCACCTGAGTAGATTGTTTGGTTGCTTGGAAGCAGCTCAAAATACACAATACTTTTGTGATCCCATCCAATTGACAGTGTGACCTTTTTCTGATGCAATTTAGCTTTCGGTATGATTTGTGTTGATTCATCATGAGTAGACTATGATCTTTTTCCATTGGTGATATTTTAGACGATCCATTTTTCATTCCCAGTGATAATTCGTTTCATAAAGGAATTGATTATATTACGTTTGAAATGCTTATTGGAAATATTCCCTGGTTATGTTAAGTGAATTGCTTTCAATTCAAGCGGAACCCTGATATCGAGCTTCTTAACGAGTCCAAGATATCTTATGTGATTTTCAATTGTGTGTGATACATTTAACCTTTTTGCATTCCCTCGCATAGTTGTATGATGATTCGATTCAATTATGGCTTCAATTTTGTCATCATCAACTTCAGAAGATCGGCCAAAACGTTGATCATCTTCAAGTGAAAAAACTCCAGAATGAAATTTTTAAAACCAAATCTGACACATGCGTTCTGTTGAGCAATCAACATCATAAAAGATGCGTTCATGTTAAGCAATCACATATCTCATGTTAAATCACATATTCGTGTTAAGTAAGCACATATCAGAACATGCGTTCTAATGAGCAATCACATATCTCTCTATGAGCCTCATCCACTTCCTTACCTTTATGAAAATTGAAAAGTAAAATCTGTCGAAAATGTTTATTTTTTCCACCCCATGTTAAAAATGAGAGTACACTAACAGTTGTAAATAAAAATACATAAAATTTGTTTCTATAGCAACGTAAAAGTGTCAG
The DNA here is from genome assembly GCA_000611955.2 of Stegodyphus mimosarum. NCBI lineage: Eukaryota > Metazoa > Arthropoda > Arachnida > Araneae > Eresidae > Stegodyphus > Stegodyphus mimosarum. The sequence goes on from KK121074.1 coordinate 375,322, forward strand.
CTGCCAAATCTCAAAAGAAAATATATATATATAAGATTGACAGATGAATAACGAAAGAACATAACGCTATGTATATGTGTAAACCGCAATTTCTTTGCCAACCCAATATTTAAGTATTATAAATTATTTCTTAAAATCTAACTCCTGAGTAATATTCTTAATGTCGAAAAATCAATAGAATTTTAAAACATTTGCATTTACTTAGCCTTCAGTAACAGACTAAAGTTTAAAATTTTAGTTTCCTTCCTGTGACATGCAATTGTTAGCCGGAAATCTGACCTATTTATGAAGCGTTTCTAGTTTGAGCCTCTTCATCTTATTAAAAGGAAAATTGAAAATAAAGTCTGAAAACTTCAAATTACACTCTAAAGTCTCAAAATAGACTTTACCATTAACAAGATTTAAAAACTTCAAGAGTCAAAAGTAAAAAATATGGAAAACGAACAAACATTCTGCTCTATTTCTTAAATAAAATAACACCTTCTTACGTTACTTCGAGTGTTTTTCGTTTTATACTTCATCTTTGTCTTCCCATCCGTGATCGTTAGTTTAGAAGGCTTGAATATTTTGAATTTCGAAAATCTGAAAGTTAGTTGATTTAATTTTTACCTAGCAGAGTTATGTACTAACTTTAGTGCAAAGCTACTCAGCGTTACTCTAAACCCACGCTACGAAATTTCACAATAATTAAAATTAAAGGAATGCAATTAAAAATTGTAGCAATTTAACAACAAAACAATGCCTGCTGAATGCCACAGCTTAGTAATGCAGTCCTACATGATCCAAATTTTTATCTTCTTATAGATAATGCTTTACTTACAGACATATAATCCAAAAAAATATTATGGTACATTATCTCAAAAAAGAAAAAACCTGATGTGTACACCACATGACTTCCTTGTACGGAATATTAAATTAGACGCATTTTTTCCTGCATTTCATTTAAACTTACTGAATTGAATTAAATCTACTTCATCGATAGCGCATAAACAACAGTAGAATAAATGCACGCTTTAAAATTTACCATATTTATTTACCATAGTGACATTCTGGCGCTAGGTTCACTTAACAACGTTACATCTTGTAATTTTATAAATCAAAATGTACAAAAATTATATCATCTGAAGAATTATCTAGTGTTTTCCACATGTTCTATTCAAATACTATAATAAATCTAAAACGATATATAAAAATTTAAGCAAATATAAAAACAGTTTTTCACATACGATTCAGCGCCGCTTACCTAATCCGCATACGCTACTCGTAAACATTCTCCTCCGTCCGAGACAGACTGGCGACAATATTTGCTGCTAATACGAAACGCTTATTTTCTCGAATTTCATTAAAGATATATTTCTCATTCAATTAATTCTGTTCTCAGTTCGCAAAAAGGCAAAAATACATAAAACCTCAAAAGATGTCCTCGTTAGAGGTTCTTTGCACTAACCACTATACCGGCTGAGCAGCAGAAAAAACTGTCTTGTAAGAAAAGTGTTTTATCAAAAAGCTGAGGCACACTGCATTTCTATGACACAAAGCATTCTCCAATGTTTCTAGTTACATAGACTCAACGACAACAGCAGTTAATAACAAGGAAAAAGAGAGAAAGAAAATGAAAAGCAGTGCAAGCAGTACAAGCAATGCGTTTGATAGAATGTTTATTTTAGAGATGCTTAGCTTCAGAACTTAAAGGGCATATTTTGTCTCTAGAACTAAACCTGTACACGCTAAAAAATTTTGTGTTTCATACCTAAGTGAAACATCTATATTAAAATATGAAAAGGCAAGCACTGCATTACGCTTAATTTCATAAATGAGAAATCAAGAAGGCAGATTTTTCGATGCGCAAAACTAAAAGTTTCGTATTGGTCCCACTCGGCAAAAAGATACTGAAGGTGCAGAAAGGCTTAGTTCACTATTCTGCTAAGTTTCAATTGTAAAATATATAGCTGCTATAATAAAAAAAAAGCTTAGCAGCACTTAAACAACTTTTAAACTGTTGATAATTCTATAATTCTGCACGCAGATTAACTAAAGTTATACAAACCTTAACCGGAAGATAAGAACAACGTAATTCAATCTTTTTTTAACCAAACAATACACAATTTACCAACATATAAGAATAAAAAAATGAGCTCACGGAGCCGAATAACAGAGTGGGTATATATATAATTTTTGGTGCAGCCGATTGCAACCAAAAAGGGAGGTGCACATATACATGTTATAGCAGTCCTATATACAAAATTTAAGAGTTCCGAGGCTACACACTTTTGAGTTATGCGAGATACATATATGCATACGTGCGCACGTGCGTGCAGACGTCACGAAAAAATCTCTTCTGAAGCCATTTTAAATCCTTTTTGCAACCCATTTTGGGAAAAAGAGTCGTTTATTCTGTCCTTACCTACAGATATCACTTCAAAACATCGTTAAATTGCATTCGATAGCGGTCAAAATGGATATTTTCGTTGAAATATGATACCCGAAAATTTTCGCGATTACAATACTTCCTTTACTTCGTACAAGAAAGTAAAAAATCTGACGTATATACAACATTGACTTCCTTGTACGGAATATTAAGTCATACGCATTTTTTCCTGCCTTTTATTTAAAATTATTTCCTCGAACTTCATTAGAGATATATTTCTCATTCAATTAATTCAGTTCTCACTTCGCGACAAGGCAAAAGTACATAAAAACTCAAAATATCTATATTAAAAATTGAAAAATATATAAAAACATAAAACACCAAACAGAGTTAAAACAAATTTAAAAAATTGTTTTACAATTAAAATTACAGCTTCTACGCAGAAACATGCAATTCGACCAGCGGACAAGGAGGCAGATTTTTTGGTGCACAAAACTGAAAGTTTACTTTTGGTTTCACTCGGCAAAAACATACGGAAGGCATAGGAACTGACTTAATTTGTTGTACATGCTGAGTCAATACCTGGTATAATTTAATAATTTAAATGATAATTCCAGAATGGATTAAGTATAATTTAATTCGCAACAATAGAAGACATTGCTTTGTTGTTGCGAAGCTTAGTTTCTGTAGATTGGTGACAAATCCACTATTCTGCTAAGTTTCAAATGTACAAATATATGGCTGCTATGGCAAAAATAAATTAGGCTTAGCCGCACTTAAACAACTTTTAAATTGTTGATAATTCTGCAATTATAACATGCAGGTTATCCGGTTAAGGCATAAAATCTTTAACCGTAAAATGAGAACAACATAATTCAAACATTTTTAAAGCAAAAAATGCACAATTTACAAACATATAAGAATAAAGAAACTGAGCCTAGTAACAGAGTGGATATATAAAATTAAATATATAAGTTTTAATTGTATTTAATGTGTAATTTTGGCACTAACGTGCTTTTTCGAATAGGATTTTATAGGGTTTAGGATGTACTATGGCTTTTGGCATTCTTACTTGTTAATATATATACATATATATATATATACACATATACATACATATACATATACATACACATACATATACATACACATACACATACATACACATACACATACATACACATATACATACATACATACATACATATATACATACATACATACATACATACACATACATACATACATACACATACATATATATATACATACATATACATATATACATATACACATACATATACATATATATATATACATATACATACATATACATATACATACATATACATACATATACACACATATATATATATACATA
>KK121074.1:379255-411148 GCA_000611955.2 Stegodyphus mimosarum
TATTGTATACATTGTTTTTATTACAACTTCAGCTTTTCCCAATCTTGCCCATAAATTACAATTTTCTAAGCATTATTTGAGTTTTATTTACATGTTAATCTTTGCTTAGGATTCTAAGTTTTAATTGTATTTAATGTGTAATTTTGGCACTAACGTGCTTTTTCGAATAGGATTTTAGAGGGTTTAGGATGTACTATGGCTTTTGGCATTCTTACTTGTTAATAATATATATATATATATACATATATTTATAGACTGTTGTTGCGGCCGATTGCAGCCAAAATAGGAGGTGCACATCTACATGTTATAGCAGTCCTATATACAAAATTTCAACGTTTTGAGGCTTCTCGTTTTTGGCTTATGTGTGATACATACATACATATGTACGTACGTACGCACAGACGCTATGAAAAAAATCTCTTCAGAATCCATTTTAAATCAGTTTTATAATTTTTTTGGGGGAAAAGAGTCCTTTATTCTGTCCTTATGTACAGATATCACTCAAAAGCATCGTTAAATTGCATTCGATAACGGTCAAAATGGATATTTTCGTTGAAATATGATACCCGAAATTCTTCGCTATTACAATACTTCCTTTTTACTTCGTGCAAGGAAGTTAAAGGAATCTTAAATTGTAAACTTCATCAGTTGGAATGCGAAATTTAATTCTTTACAGTGCCGTTACATACGGCTAAAATGGTATACTTCAAACAACACTTGGAAACAGCATCAATGGAGAATGTTAAGAATACTCTCACTAATTTCAGAAGAAAGTTGTGTCTCATAGGAAAAGAAAAACGAAAAAAGGGAAGGGAAATTCCATCAGTTTTATATTTTTTTTTTCATTTGAAGATCATTTCAATGGCAAGTTTTCGAATGCGAATCCTTGCTCTTGAAATTCTTAATAATGCATAAATTAAAAATCTGCCACGCCCTAGGATGAAAGAAATGAAAAGTTTTGCCCTTGGAGATAAACTAATTGATTAAGAAGAAAGACTTACACTTTCTAATACGCATCTAATGCATTACTCTGATGATAAACAAAAAGTGATATTATGATTAATACAAAGCGAATGTAGCATGTAATTTATGCAATTTAAGTTACATAAGTTTAGAAATTTGTGTTTTGTTTTTTTCTTTTGTTCACATAATTTTTTTAAATAAAAATTGTGTAACAAAAAATGCAAGCTTGTACACTAAAATTAAAATTTTGTAGTTTTCATTGGTAATATAATCACTGATGCATCAAAAACTAATTATAAGCATAGACAGAAATAGTTAGTTTTATTACTTTTGGATTATAATTCGACCAGTTTTCTTGCCTAAAAGAGGGTGATTTATAATTTTTTTTTCTTATTTTAGTATAAAGCAATTTAATAGAATTTTTCATACTTCAGTTTAGCAAAAACAATTTGATTCAGTTTTTTTCTCTTAAATATTTAAAAGGCCTGCTGTAATCCATTGCACTTAAAGATCTTATCATAATGGAACACATTTCGAGTCACAAAGCGCGTTAACCAACTGTTTATTTTCGATCTCTCGAAATTCTTTCAGAGACAAACTGCGAATAACAACTCTATAGATCAACATAAAAAAAAAAGTAACAGATGTCATGAACATGGCATACACTTCGTTCTCGTAGCTGTCTTCTCATGCGAAGTTGTTATGCTGCCCCAAATATTGCATAGTGTGATAAAACTGGCAATTAAGTATACTACTGAAGTCGCTGATAGAGCTTTTCTAACTTAATTCTGAACTTGGAAACTCCAACAACTTATTAATTATAATATCATATGAATTAATATTATAATGGTTATGATGATTTCTCTCATAGATTGTTTATAAACTTTAATAACTGTAAAATTATTTTCTTCATTTTTTTCTTATATCAGTACATGCCGGCATTGATTTTGGAAAGTTTAGTCTATGTAAAACTAAAACTCTTTGCAACATGATGAGAATTATTATAAAATCATAGATTTTTATAAAAAAATTAATTAGAAAGAATTATTATAAAAGCATAGATCTCTGTTTTTAAATAAATGCGTCAAAAAAAATAAGCTGAAATGAATGGTAATTTACATCGTAATTACATAGGAATAGGTATTGGTTTATACAGAAAACTTCGTAAATTTGGAGGAAAATTTATAAAAAATTAATTTTACCTATGCATTCTACTGAAATTTTAAAAAAACAAATTCTATCATTATATTTATACTCATTAATCATAATTCCTAATTATAATTTTTGGCAGAATCAATCATAATTTTTGGCAGAATGTATTTCAACGTATTCATTAAAATCTTGTCAGATTATTTCAAAATGCATAAAACTTTTCTATAAAAAATAAGGATAACTTAATATAGAATTTTGTCCAGTCTTATAACAATCCAAGCATATAGCAATGCTATTTAATATAAGCACTGCAAGTTTGGAAGGGAATTTAGATACCATACAAATAATTACCAAAAACTAATTCTTTTTTTCTGAGTTTCAAGTATAATTTCGTATTTAGGAAATAAGCAGAAAATTTAAGTTAACAAACTAAGCAATTCAAAACAAATCATTTTAAACAAACTCATTTTAACAGTTTCTTTTTAATTTTTAATGATTTTTATAATTAATGTAAATTAAAACATATAACTTTTATTAGTAATAAAAAGTTTCTAACCCTACATATTACGTACCTGGCACAGGATGATTTGGTTTATTTAATTCTTTTTGCTCACATTTGTAAAGAAATATTTTGTTGCGCATATTGGGATTTTTCGATCAAATTTATTTTTTACAGTTTTTTAATACTCAAAATTTAGAATAATTATATCTGGCCCGAAGATGAAAGAAAGAAAGAGAAAACAAGTCATCCAAGAAGACGTTTACACTTCATTGCTCCAAAAATAACTTGCAGATGATATATTGATTTTATTTTAAAACGAGGAAGTGAAGTAAAGTCATCAAATACCAACTTAAAAAATCTGTTTGCTTCATTCAACAAATGAGAAATACGTAACCAAATGACCTCAATTTTATTGTCTTAAAGTGCAATTCGAAATCCCCCCTCCTCATAGTGAAAAGCAAATAATCACAATTTAAAAAAAGACGAGATGACTGCTATATTTCTATAAAAATAGATAATTATATTTCAAAAGCATAATTCACTTTTGATGTAAAAAAAGAAAGAAAAAAAATCTGAAAGTTTTCAGATTTTATATTACGCCCAAAGGGGCTTTTTTAACTTTTTGTATGTTACCTTTATTTATTAAATATCACGTTCTTCACATGTAAACCATAAAATTCAATTCAACAGTAATATCACAAAATAAGTTAAAAAAAGCATATCTTTAGAATTTCCGATACACAGTCTCGTGCGCTGGAGATAATTTTTTTTTTCGTACAGTGTTTCCATTGCTCGCTTTGAAATCGTTGAGTTTGTTAATCAAAAATTTGTTAAAGTTTTACAAAATATGAAATAGATAATAAAACAAATTCAAATTAGGACTTCCAGATGCACATATTCGGATGGAGGATTACGTTATTCAAAGTTTGATGGCTCTAGATACCGTTGTTTTATCACAATGCGAAAAACATACATGCATTTATGCAGATTGTTCATTATTTAAGTTCTTTAAATATAATGCAAGGCTCTAACATTTGGTGGCAACAATTTGAAAAGTGAAACTGACATTCAGAGTGATTCGACGCAAAATGCCAAAACGAAATTAATAGCCCTTCTGGGCTAACGCCCCTTGGGCTAAAAAACGAAAAAAAAAGAAAAAAAAGAAGAACAAAATCTACCGTCGAAATTTAATAGTTGATGTTTTAATTTAATTGACGAATCTTTTACGTTATCTGTATGTTAATTACTTCCCTAATTGTCTGCCTTACAATCTCAGTGTCAAGTTAAAATACAACATGCATTTGCATTGTCTTACCTTCACATAAAAAGTGCGCCGCAAACCAAAAACTTAATTTTGTTCAGGCATAATATGTGGCGTTAGCAACATCTGTTGCTAATTTTGATAACGGTATAAATGTTAACAAAAAGCCATAAATCGAAAATTATATAAGTATTATTAAAAAGCCAGCGATGTACCTTAAACTCATTTGTTTGGGCTAAATTGCATTATAGAGAGAATTCAAAGGGAATACGTTTACAAACATCTGGCGTGCACTTCTCATGAACAAGAAAGGAATTTGAAGCTGAAATTTTGTGTAACCTCCATACCATTTAAATTTTGTATTCGCTACAAACTGCGATAGCTCTGTTTTCTGGGAACTACGTAGTTGGTAACGTAGAATGCTGCTGATATGGGAAATGTTTCATGAAAAGTGGCTGACTGTTAGATGAAAAGTCTTCCACTGTAGAAAAATGGTGTAACACCAGGGTAAAAAACCCTACCCGAAACAGAACAGTTAATTGCGAATAATGTCAAGTGTATAATTTGAGAACCAGATTATAATACATGCCATGTCTTACTATGAACGAGATGGACTTATTGTGTCTAATATATTATAGCGTGTCGACAATCAGAAAAAAAGATGAAAAGCTGAAACCATAGAATACTAGTAGTTTCTTTGGGTTATATTCCCGGATGTTGAGCGAGTTAGCTGCATGAGGTTTCCATGTTTTAGAAATGTTTGCCATAGAAAACTTCAGAAAATATATTCGAGAAAATAAAAGTTTTACTCCGATTAACAGTGTATTGTTCTAATTAGGGGAATAAATAAAAGAGCTATTGCAATGGGAATTGCCATTTTGGTATGATTTTATTTGGCAAATGAAAGCAACCCTTCTTGCAAGTGTTAATAAAACGAAATGAAAGCGTAAAAGTTTTTATTTAACTTTTCTATCAACTTACATATTTATTATTTTTTTAAGAAATTTAAATCTATTTCTTATGTTTGATTCTTTTTATTACATTGCTTCGACGGCAAATAATTAATTTATTTTATTTCATTATTTTAATAAGTAATTTTAAATCATAGGGTTCTTTAAAAGTAAAACGAGTGACACAGTTTACGAATTAGTCAAACAAAAATTCGACCTGCTTTTATTGCATGTTTGGGCGTTGTCATTTGCATAGTTCACACGTCATTAAAATATCAAGGATTTTTATACATATTGCTAATTCTATTCATGGTTTTTTGATTTGAATGATACAAATCGAATAGATGTATCTAAACTTCTAAATTTTCGGATAATTCACATTAAAAAATATCAATGATACCTGGAAACTTTTTGTCAAATCTAATATTTTTATGATTACTTTGAAAGTAACTCGACTTTTAAAAAACTGTAAGTTGCTCGAAATGCAAATTTTGGTAGGCAGTATTACTGGAATGTACTTATTTATATTAAATAATCTGCACTACTTAAATTTTTATTCGAAGCTGATACCTCTTGAAAGACTTCTATGCGTTACTATTAATAACAATGGCTGCTTTCTCTTTGATTAATTTTTAATGCAGAACAGCATTTAGAAGCGTTTTTTATTAATTATGTAATGTAGTAAAATTTGTTTATTAAGAAGTCTTATTGTTTTTGAATGGGTGACTTTGTTACACTACTAAGCAAAACAGGTTTATAATTTGGAAGACAAACTAAATATATTATTCCCCATAAGTTTTTTTTTTTTTTTTTTTAGGTGGAGTCATGTAATCGCTGTCTCCATTTATTAGAAAAACACCTGTTACGCTAACATTTGTATGTTCTGTTGCTACAAAAAAGGATTTTATTAAAAATAGAAGAAAGCAAGAATTTAACCTAAATTTCAAATTGTAAAACTGAAGGACATGAGTTGAAAAGTAGTTGAAGATCACAATAAAGATATTTTGGTATGGTGCTGTTTAACTTTTCAAATAGACAATTAGCTCGAACAAAACAAAACATTTTCTTATCGTTTTTCTCCCTCTTTTTCTTTCTTATTTTTTTTTCTGTTTTTATTAAAATATTTTTCATTATTCTTCCACAATAGGATTCACTGATACACGCAAAACGCCCTCCTTTGTATACTTCGGAATTCTAGTAAAATTTAAAAAATTGCCTTCATGAAATAAATAAAGGTCTACAAGGTAAAATTATTTTTCATACTTCTTGACGAATAGACAACCTTTCGCATTTTTGAAAAGAAGTTGGACAAATGCACTTAAGAATGTTCTTCCCTTTTGTTCTACCCAAGCCCAATGCTGATAAATGCAAAAACGTTATATGACAATTCTTACTTCATATGAAATTTCTAAATGTATTCCAGAAACTCTTTATTAAATTTTCATATTGGCTATTGCTTAATTTACTGAAACATAAAGAGGAAAATAATAGGACAATTTACTTGAAAAGAATTTCTTTAAATTTTATTGGATTTTAAAATTTTGATTAGTTAGTTAAACTTAATATCACGTGATATCAACTCACCTTGCGCTAAACAGACGACCAGGAGCACAAGTATTCCACAGGTGATGCAATTCATCGTCCAACGAAACGATCCAACTGACCTAGAGGAGAAAAACTTCGTGAAAGTGTTCTCTTTCTCACCCGTTAGATGACAGGTGGCGCTGATGGCCGCCGAGCAGTCTGAAAAAACTTATAAGGCCGTAAGAGGGTGTGTGTTCTTCGCCTTCAAATTAAAAGAAAAAAATACTTTGGGTACATATTTATGGTTCAAGGAAATCGATCTTTTTTTGCATTTGGTCTAATACTCTGATATTCAAATTAGTTTAGAAATAAGTTTTCTATAGCACGTAAATTTTTTACAAAATTTTGGAATTTTTACTATAGCGTTTAATGAAAATTCTCTTAAATTTTTGTTATTTAAAAATTGCTGATAAACCTTTTTTAATCTGATAACAAAAAGGCTTAAAAATCGCATGAGCAGTAGAGATGTTGTAAAAACTAGATATTTCTTATGAATCTAGTTTTTAAAGGAAGTCGTTGTAGCATTCTTTCAAACAAACTGACTCGATATTCACTTTCCATATAATTATGAGATGAACATGTACAAAAGAGGGATATACAGAAGAACTTCTTATTGAATATGATTATTTTCAAATTTACGAAGTGAATATTCAAAGTAATTTCGAAGATACGGGAGTCTATTAGTTCTGCAGTTCTGATCAATGCTCGCTTCTTTTTCCTTCAGACTACAAGTATTTCTTTCAATAACTAGAAACACAACTGAAATTATTTAAAATAACTTTTTGCAGATAGCCACCCAGACGGGGAAGTTATTAATAAACTTGACTGCCATACCGAAAGGCTCGGGTTCAAATCCCGAAGAAAGCTTGGATGTAAATTGCGTTTCCTTCATAGGACGCAACAGTGGCCTACCTATTAGGTGCCTCCATAACAAAGTGACCACCGCTTCCGGCCTTAGTAGTGGCCAAGGCTATCATGGATAGTGTTCGCCATCGGAGGGGTGGGAGAATGGAGGAGAAAGGAAAAACGTTCTGTACATTTTTTCTCTAACTAATATTTGAAACAGAATTTTGAAACTTATCCTAAATGGGCTCTGACTTAAGACTGACCTGAAGGGAAATAATCTGCTTGTTATTTTAATTTTTCGATCTATATTCGCTATTGCTCCCATCTGCATGTAGTTTAGAAAGTCTTTGTTGTCATTTTTCATTCTCTTTATAATTTTTCAAAAACCGAATATTGTTTACTTATTCCACAAAACCATTCTTTAACTTCTTTCAAAAAAAAATCTCTAAATTATGAAAGAATGAAATAAATTTAATAAATTGAAACAGCATACACCCAGTCTTTGTTTCTATTAAAAATAAAACCCAAATATAATGCCTGATTAAATCTCTTTCCGCTGATTTGCTTTTACTTTTTGACAAACATTAAGGCATTCTGAAATGCCAATATACAACGTCGCCGGTAAATGTGTCAACGAATATTTTAGCTCAGAACTTAAGCTGGCTTTGCTTGTCATGAGTTCAGCGACCTAGTTTCCTTAATTTATTTATAAAAATTCATCAATAAAATATGAAAACCTTTGAAACAGTCATTACGCTTTTGCAATTTAAAAATTAACATGAGAGAAGTCAAGTCAAAAGTTTATTTCCGCAGTATGAATACACTAATAAATGCAAAGTTTTCTGTAATACCGAGATAAAATGAAGAAAATGTAATAGCTTAATGTTTGAGAAAGAAAAATAGCTGAAATATATTTTAAACCTGTGTGGGGTTTTACTTATTTAATTCAATGTTCAATCCTTGAACCCCACAAACACTAATAAGAGAATAATCGTTTAAGCGTGTGAATAGAGACAAGACTTACGAATGGTTAACTACCCTTTATTTCTCAGAATAAATATAACACAATCAATTCCTAACTCGGAGTGTACAGCAAAGTTTCCACTTGGGCTTGAACTTAAATTAATATAAAATTAAACTTAACTAAGCTTAACTAAATGTAACTGAAAGATATAGCCGAAGCTATCAAGATTCTAAGTAGTTGGCCCCTAAACCTTAATTAAGTCGACGAAGCCAAACAAAGACCTAAAGTATGGCCGACCGTAGCAATAGCTTAGAGGTTAGGTTAGATTATTCAGTTATGGCAAAGCACACGAGGGCTATCTGCCTAAAGGGAGGGATGCCTTCGTGGAGGACTTTCTAAAGGAAACTGGCTCGTATACACGTTACACATGGGGAAAACCACGAAAACGCCCATGCAGCCAGCCCGTTCGCGGGATTCGAACCTCGGACCGAACTACCAGTGTTCAGGGTCTTTACCGCTCGGCCGCTGATGGGCCAGCAATAGCTTAGAGAGACGTAGCCAAAAGACAAACGCGCGCTAGTAAGAAACTCAGGCTCTCTCTCGAAGTCGGTGAAACATCGACTTAAATACTACTCTTTACTCATTTGCGTTAACCGCGTTTCTGAAATTACATTCTGGTAGGAAATTGTAAATTGAAACTAGAAATAACAGGAAAGATGCCTAAACTTAAAATAACTGTTAATAAAATTGGGATAAACCTTACACCTGATTATAAAAAGTAAACAAAACTTTAGTTATGTGCGTAAAAAACATAAAGTCATATTTATGAGATGAAAAGTAATTATATTTTATTGATCTCTTCATATTGTTCACTATAATAAAAAGAGTATTAATAACCAAAGGTCTAACTTAAAAAAAGCAGTACTATATCCATAAAAAAATCTGCTCTTGAAAGCTTTACCATACTTTGCTAGCCGTTAACTCTACTCCATTTCCTCCTCCCATCGCATTAGTTCTATTTATCATATCATTTGCTAATTCCAAAATTATGCAAATGAGAATTATTGCAAAGAGAAATCCAAAAGTCCGTCCATGTGATTTCAGAAAGTTATATAGACACATCTATCGTTCTTAAAATCTCACAGTCTTAAAGCCGCTCCAGTTTTATCTTTATGAAATACATAAGCATGCCCAAAAACTCAATTTCATTTTTCGGAAACAATTTAGATCGCCGAACGTTTTTCTTTTCATAGGTGCACCTCAGTCGCTGCTGCGCAGTGTCTATTCCGTGCTTCAGATTTATTATTCGTAATGAACCCGAAGTATTGTCCTCTTCAAGTTCTCAGCAGTTCCTGGAACGCGTTCCTAACATCAAATGGGTCCCTTTTAGCTTTCTCGTGTAAAAAAGCGTTTAGCTTTTAAGCAAAGCAATAAAGAAGCCTTTGCTCGATCAAAAACAACATGAATGCAGAGCTAGATCGATTCCCAATATTTCTGTGGAAAACGTCGTCTTAATTTTAAATATCAAGAATCTATATCCACCGATTGAGAAACGGTAACGGCGTTGGCTGCAGTTTTACTGAAAACTGTTCAGTAAATAGGAGGTTAAAATAGCACTAATACCAAACACACAAATATCAACTAGCGCGTTTCGATTGTCTTCAGAAATTACGCAATCTTCTAATTGTAACTTTTGCTGTTTCACTTAGAAAGTGTTATATTCCTGTGAAGTAAGGAATTTGATGTCACGCGAACGACTTTGGTGCATGATTAGATTAGGTGGTTTTCCCCATGTGTAAACTGAATACGAACCAAGTTTCCCTTACACAGTCGAGTACATCTGTACCCTCGGCAGGTAAGTCTCGTGTGCTTTCCTATATGCCAGTAATCTCACCTTGTAAGGATTTTAAGTTCACTAACATTTATTTTATTTTAAAACTTTACTATCATCTCTTATTTTCCACTTCCGGCCAGAATTAACGCGTGAATATGTTTATGCAAATTGTACTTGCTAACGCTTAAGTATTTAAGTTGTGGCTTTTTGCCGAACGTAGAAGGAAGGAGAGAGAGCCCTCTTGCGACTAGTCTTCACGCGAACTTGCCATCAGTTACTGTCCGCCTTTGAGGACAGAGGTTTAACCCTCGTGAAAGTTAACGACGTATTGTAGTTTTCCGCAGTTTGCATACTACAGACGTAGTAATTTAAAAGGCCAGTCTTAGTGCTAGTCATCTGTGTAAAATATTAAAGTTAGCTTGTCAGGACTGAGTGTTCTGTGCATGTTCTTGGCAAACATCTTAAAGTACTCTTTAAAGTCCTTAAGTCCTGATCTGGAACAGGGAGTTGAAAGCAGCTATGTTCTGGTTGTAGATACTGTGTTTGAGAATAACTGCACTTGAAAGGGATTTAAAATCCTCTTTTATTAAATCAATATTATTTACAAATCACTTCCCAACTCGGGAGAGATACAGAAAGTAAAAGACCACACTTGGGTCTAAATGAACAATCAGATAAATTTAAACTAAAGCTAAATAGAAACTTAATTGATATTTGCTCACAGAGCTCTTCGCGGAGTTGGCCTCTAACTAAAAGGTGCGTAGCAAGAAGTACTAATACTAGCGCACTTGGATTTATTTCAATAAGCAATCACGTAGTAAGCACTATGGCTTATAATTTAGCTGCTAGCTGGTCAGGCGAACGTCGAACAGAATGACCGTGATCTGAGACTAAAAGCTGTCTCACACTGAGAGGTTTCTACCTCTGGTTTAAATAGTACTTGGCTCTACTTCAAATTAGCATAAGCTGAAAACGCGCGCTTCTTCTGACGGGAAGTTGAAACTGAGAAGAGATAGAAAGATTTAAATTAAAATTATTAGTTTAACTAAATTGCTAGTTTAACTAAAACCTTACAAGCTCTTATTTAAATTTTAGTTAGTTAGTAGTCTTATATTCTTTTACGTTCAGACCAGTGGTTCAGTGGTTGGTCTTTGTATCCCGAAGTACGAGAACGTACTTCGGGAGGGGGATAAAGGGAAGTTAATAAAAAAATATTAATAAAGAGGAATAAAATAAAATAAAGGGGAATTTTAACCCTTCTTATCTTTGTTGTATCTACTACACACGCATGAACATAGCTTTTAGTAAGCTTCTTGTTCCTACTCAGGACTTCAGTTATGTGTGCGAAATTAACTAGAATCAGCAGAAGTCCTGATAGCATTACGTCATTCAAAATTCGATGGCTCTTGGTACCGTCGTTTCATCACAATGCGAGAAACGTGCATACATTTATGCACCTTCTTCATTATTTAATTTCTTTAAATATAATACAGGGCTGCAATATTTGGTGGCAACAGTTTAAAAAGTGAACTGACATTTAATGTTTCCGACCCGAAATACGGAAACGAAAACAATAGTCCTTCAGGGACAAAGACCCTTTGGACAAAAAAAAAAGAAAGGGGGACATTCCTATATCTCCCGTTCTACTGGACCATGGACCTTATAAGAGACCATGGTGCTTATAAGATCTATGTACTGGACCGATTGACGAAATTCAACTTGCATTTTTCATGTCTCGAAAATGCGACTCAGAATATGTGTTAGATTTATATATAGCATAGCTTTAATATAGGTATTTTGACACAAAATCGGACTTTTTCTAAAATTATGCCAATTTTTTTCCATATTTCGATTCTATGACTCAAATTATGCCAAACTGCCAAGTTTTGTAAAAATCGCACTAGAGTCTTTTGAAAATTAGCCCTCAAAATTTTAGCTCCTCCATGTTAATTGAATTTGGTATGTATTTATTAATATCTCTTTTTTTATTAAACTTATAAGATTCTTCTTTTCGTATTTCAAAATTTAGGTTCATTCCAAATAAAATTTGTCCATTTTTTGTGATTTATTTTTAAATAATTTTATAAATTTTTCGAGAAAAAGTTTGAATAGTAACTTATAAAAATTTTGCCATCATCTTAAAGTAGATGTATTTCTAAACATACCTGCAAAAAACTAGAGTTTTTTCCTAAGATATAGAATTTATATCTTGACGCGTTTTAAAATTTGGCGTATTTATTATATGCGATAATAACGAAAATGTAGTTTACGCAGTCTGTCAAAATTATTTGAAAGTATGAACGATGGCTTTTTTTCCGCTCGCCTGCCATGAAAAAAAGAAAAGAAAAATAGGTTGTTGTAAATTAAAAAGTTCGCCAAGTGAATTATTCTTGGCGCAAACTGAAAAAAATCCGCCAAGATAAATTTTTAAATTTCTCCATAAATTTCTCACCAAAAATTACAAAATTTAATATCTAGGCATAATTTGAGTCGTAGAATCGAAATATGGAAAAAACGTTGGTATGTTATTTCAGAAAAAGTCTGATTTTGTGTCAAACTACCTATGTTAGGACAATGTTACATGTAAATCTAATGTATATCCTAAGTCGCGCTTTCGAGACATGAAAAACAAGTTGAATTTCGTCAATCGGCCCAGTAGAACGGGAGATATAGAACTTCCCACCACCCCCCTTTTTTTTTTCGCAGTGTACGTTATTTAAAATTGGTTGTTTCTAGGTACCGTTGTTTTATCACAATGCGAGAAACATATATAGATTTATGTAGATTCTTCATTATTTAATTTCTTTAAATATAACACAAGGCTCTAAATATTTGGTGGCAATAATTTGAAAAGTGAACAGATATTTATAGTGAACCAACGCAAAATGCCAAAACGAAATTAATAGTCCTTCTGGCCTAACGCCCTTTGGCCTAAAAATTAAAACTGCTACTCAAATATTTTTGTCATTCTGGAAAACGCAAAATATTCGAATTCCTGCTTAGACACTTTTATGAAATTATGCTGAGAAAAATACCTTCAAAATTCAAACCTTTTAATCATTTGAATCATCGTAAAAATGTACATATATTTTTCATGAACTTTATTATTAACATTGTTTTACACTAACCGAATATTTCCAACTTTGCTTTAAATAAAATTTTTCAATACTAAAGAACTTTTCCCTATCTTTTCCTGGTCTTATATGAAAAATTAGAGCATTTGAAATTCGAAAGATTCAAGAAATTCCAGAATATCTTAGCATCTGTATTGAAATTCGAGGAAACATAGGATTGGTTTTATTTCTGTTAGAAAGTAAGGCATAAATTTAATAAGATCTAAAGCCGGAGAATAATTTTAAACCTCTTTTTAAATTTAATTAGAAGGTATTTTCTCCCTCCTTTCCACATGCATTCGTGCTGTAACTGGAAGCATACTCGGACGTGCATTTGAGAGGTTCACGGTTCGAGTCCCGCAAGGGCACTGTCCATTTTTCACATCTCCTGCTTCAAAACACCTAATAACTCTAAAATGGCATCCGAAATAAAAGGTCATGAATAATTCTTCACCACCAAGATTTCGAGAATGTGTCCCTTAATCCCCATTTGCCCTTTAAATGGAGCAGCATATGATGTATTTTCTCCCTCTTTTTCCGCATGCTTTCGTGATAACTCGGCGCGTATTCGAGAGGTCCGTGGTTCGAGGCCCGGCGACGGCATTGTTCATTTTTCATGACTTCTGCTTCAAAATAACCTAATGACTCTAAAAAATAAAAGGACATCAGTTTGGATATTTCAAAAATTTCAATATTAAACAGCCGTTAGCTTTAGAAAAGTGTTCTGTATATGTTAGAGAATCTAATACCGAAGTCTGTTTGTCAAGAAACCTTTCTATTTCTCATCAAGAAATACTTTCTCTTTCTGTATATTTCGAGAGACGCTTTAATATAGTTCTCACTTCTTCAAGTTATTAATTTTATTTGTTTCTTGAAAATACAAGACACGTGGAAATGTATTCAGTTTTTCTTTATAACTAGCACTAATGTTAAGTTTAAATTTTGCCTAATACTAAATCATCTTTTTTGTAAAGTACCATTTTGCACACTGCTGAAGAAGAAAGGTCAGTCTTAACTTTCGAAACAAGTGAAACCGTTTTACACATGAATTCACAATTTTAATGTTCTTTCTAAATCTGCATAAAATGTAATTTAATTTTAAAAATATGCATTGTTATAAAGTTCATCTAAATGAAAATATTTCTCCAAGCATACCGTTAACATCTTTTCTGAGTAGCACCTAAAATCTATACATAATAAGGCGGATCAACTAAAGTTGTAGCCGGCTTGCTTTATCATAAGAACATCCACGCTTGGAAACACAAAAGTAAGCAGTGGTAAAAAAAAAACTCTAATCTGACTCTGTTTCAGCTATGAATAACTGAAAAGTCTGCAGAATGCAGACAGAGGTGTTTTCTAAAGAAACTTGACATATTGAAATATTAAAAAAACGTATACATATGCCTTTGCTAATTGAGAAGAATGTTGTACCCTAACTTCCAGTCTCGGTCATTGATATGCAATCCCAACCTCGCCCATTCTTAGTTAATTCTGCGCAAAGAGGGCAGCCGGCATTCTTTTTCTCTAGCCTTAGATCCAGTTCTCCGCTTGACCTATTATAATACGACCCATAAATCACCTGTAATGTGGTCAACTTACCGCCTGACCTAACCGACACTTAGAAATACATTTTAATTAAAGAAATCAAGTACTGGAGGCAGAAAATGGAATCAAAACATTAATAAACAAAATTGTTAGCTTAAAGATTTGCCTAGTTTTAAAGTTCAATTTTTTCACATTACCCTGATTAAATTATGCTTGTTACAGAACCTTATCTCATTTCGTGCCTTTTTATACATTTAAAAATATCAAATTTAAATTCTTAAAGGAGTATTCTCATGGGATATTAAAAGTTTTAGTAAAAGTATATTAAACTTTTATTGTATCTTGTATATTTCTGTAGAGTTTTGAGACTTTAAGCTTTTGGATTCTTTCTTTATGAATTTTATACGGCATCTTCTACAAAAACTGAAGAAACAAATTCTTTGCAATAACACTTCGATAGTTTCAGATATTTTCCGAAGATATTTACTTCAAAGCCATCATGGCCAATACTATCTGAAGACGCCGATACTAATATCATGGCCAATACTACCTGAATTTTGAGTTTCATCTATATATTCAGCAATAAGTATGATGTTATAAGACTTGATGAATTTCACTTACATACTGTTATAAAAAAGACACCGGTATTAGGCCAAAATTCAGAGATAATTTTAATTTTATTTTGTGGCCGTGGTTGCGTTGTATGCACCAGCCCAAAAGAAGAGAATATTAAATTTGACATCAATGTGCCTTAAAAACGTAAAGTTGGATAAAAGGTTGTCAGGACTTCTCTTCCTTGTAGCTGCCTTTTGAAACATAACTGAAGTCCTGAGTAGGAACAGGTAGTTTACTCAAAACTACACTCAAGTCCATAAATTAAGGATAATGCAAAATCAGGCAAAGGAAAAGCTAGAAGCAAAACAAATTTGACTTATTTGTAAAGCTTATTTATTAAACAAAAGGTAAAGAGGGAAAAAAAGATGCTATATGTTTGATATTATTAAAAAAATTAGCGATTTTTTCTCCCTGTAGCAAATTACAAAAAAAAACCCATTTACAAAAAACCAATATTACATGGTTGGTATGATTGTTAATACATTGTATGTCTCCCAGACGATGCAATACAGTGCGTACAACGCCTAGGCATGATAGGTTGGTATGTTGTTAATACATTGTATGTCTCCCAGACGATGCAATACAGTGCGTACAACGCCTAGGCATGATGAGTATCAAATTATCGATCTGATTTTGGGGGATATTACACCACTCAAAAAGCAATGCTCTCCGAAGTTCCGGTAGACATGTAGGAGGAGGTTGACGGGCTGCAACTCATCGGCCAAGCATGTCCCCCACGTGCTCTACTGGATTCATATCCGGTGAGAATGCTGGCCAGTCCATACGGGTGATATCCTCCGATTGAAGGCATTCGCTTACAATGTTTGCACGGTGAGGACGGGCGTTGTCATCCATAAACACAAATTGTGCGCCCATGGCGACCCGAAACAAACGTACATGTTGTTCCAGAATGACGTCCCGATAGATTTGGCTTGTCATAGTTCCAATTTGAACATGCAGGTCAGTTCTGGAACCCAAAATAATTCCACCCCAAACGAGCACTCCTGCACCACCGTAACGGTGTCGTTCAATGATGTTTTCTTGGTGGTAACGGGTACCTGCAGCTCTCCATATGATAGTCTGGCGAGAATCAGACTACAAGCTAAACCTGGACTCGTCGGAAAACATCACACAAGCCCACTGTTGCGGTGTCCACAATGCATGCTCTCTACTCCAGGCTAACCGCAGGCGACAGTGAGTTTCAGTAAGTGGAACGCATCTGACAGGTCTACGAGCATATAGACCAATTTGCCCTAAGCGTCTGTACACGGTCTGCCTTGAAATTGTCATACCAGTGGCTGAAGAGAGCTGACGAGACAGGTCTGAGACTGTGCTCCGCCTGTTTCTTTTGGCAGTAACTGCCAAATACCGTCCTCATTCGGCGTTGTAACTCTGGGGCGACCTGTGCTGTAACGTCTACTCACATTACCATCATCTTGGAATCGTTGCCAAAGACTGGAGATGACACTCTGGGCAATTTTAAGTTCGTCTGATACTTCCAGTTGGGTACGCCTACATTCGAGACGGCCGATAATTCTACCACGTAAAAAATCATCCAAATGCGTCCTTTGTGTCATAACTATTCTGTTATTGCACTGAAATGCTTATAAAGCGCCTGCGAACAATTTTACTTCTTTGCCTGTATTCTTTATATATCACTCTCTTACACTCTCGTCATTGTGACGTACCATCGGTGTCATCTGGTTACTTCCTGAAATTTGCATATGATTCTTGAAGTTGTGTGTAGTGATTTTACAGGTGATATATTTATTTTAGAGTTTGATTTCCGCGTGACTCCGAATTATCCTTTATTTATGGACATGAGTGTATTTCGTGCGTATGCAGAAGATGTAACAAAGATAAGAACAGTTAAATTTACCCTTTATTTCTCACAGCGTAGAGTCGTTCCCGCACTTCGAGATACAGAGACCAGCATTTATGATCTAAAACGTGGAAAATAAGAAATAAACTAACTTAACTAAATAAGAACTAAACTTAGATGCTTTACAGAGAATAGTAACGCCCTTTTAACACAACGTATGTAGTGACCGGAATGCAAAAAACTACACTACGTCTTCAAATATCGGCGAGAACTAAATTCTGGCTTTAAAGGCAGACGTGAACTGACTGAAAAGCACGCGCGTGGTAAGGCAGCGAGAAGTCTTTCTCTCTCTCTTTTTGGTAAAAGCCATACCTTAAATACTTTACAGTTTACAACCTCGTTTGCATAAACAATTCTACTCTCGCTTATTCTGGAAGTGAAAAATAAGAGAGGATAGCAAAGTTTTAAAATAAAAGTTAGTAAAACTTAAAATCCTTACAAGGTAAACCTTGACTTACCCATGTAATAAATAGTGCCAGAAAGGAAAACATAATATGTTCACCTGTCAGACATACATTTATTCAGAACATTAATGTTGTAGTAAAAATTTAGATACATATTTAGCAAGAAATAAACCTAGGTAAATAACATTCACGTAATGATATTCGCCAGTTTGTCGCAGAACAGCACATCAAAGGAAGTGAAATCTTGTAACAAAGCTGAAGTCATTATTTTTCGAGGTCATGCTTTCAGAATATTATGAAACTTGGTAGAAATGAAAAATGTCCACCTATTTTTAATCGAAATACACTGCTTTGCTGAACTCGTGATTCTAAGTAAAATGGCATAATGAACTTGCCGCTGAATTCAATTCTGAATTTACGAATTATTCCGACGAGAAAAAAATATCTTGATGGACGAATATTAAAGACGTTCAAAGCTAAGAAAACAAATAACTACATAAAATACGCAAGAGGACTTGTTATGAAAATCGTCGCGCAGAACTGGAGAGGGGAAAAATTGTGGTATATGTCTTGCAGCCTACATTCAAGCTAGCTTCTTCAGAGAGTGCAAGTAAAAAGTAAAAAGGGTAAGAAGAGAGAGGAATAACAATTGCACAGTCGTAACTAGAGTTTTCAGCGCCTGGGGAGAACTGAAGATTTCGAGCCACCTGCTGTTTGCTAAGAATGGGAAACATTTAATTATAAAATTTCGTAAAAGCAATTTGGCGCCCTCTGGGACGTTGCGCCTGGGGATAGTTGTCCTCCTTCTAGTTACGCCACTGACGAATCGTATACTTTATTGCTAGTCTATTACACGAAACGCAGTCTTACCAGCTCAGATGAAATTTGGGCCTTTCGGCGCTTGATGATGAATATTTCTTGATAGTTAGTTAGGAACGGAAGCTTGAATAGGTAGAAATAAGAGCGAATGTGTCGGCTCACTGCCGCAGTCGAAATAGAATTCGGAGTGGAAATGTGAGGATTTGACTGCGCACTTACTAGCATTTTATGCATTGCAGATACAAGAACATAGCGAACGTGAACATGCTTGACAGTGCTATGTTCATTTTTCTGTAGATACTTAGTCTCGTATTAGCATGAAAATATTCAACTCCTGATGCGCGGAATAGTCAAGAATTTGCTCGTCTTTAGTATCATCTGCATTTATCCTGACTCAATATGTTCATTAAGAAAGAACAATCGCATGAAGACTGGTTCTTCTTATTTTGTTTGAAACTGAGGAACAACTTACAAACTTAGAATATCCAGAGTAGTAGAGTTACTAGTCTTAATATTGTCATTCAAGTCTTCTTTCAGATCATTCCACGATATATGGCATTTATGTATGTATAATCCAAATTATGTTTCTGAAGTGATAAACCTGAAACAAAAATTCTTAAAATTAGGCGTATTAAATTTCGCTTATAGACGAAAGTGCAGACACGGATATACTAAAAACGTCGCAAATTCCAAAGAAAGAGAGAGGGTGATGATTAAAGCTCAGTGTTGAGTACCTGCTTAGTGTATGCTAAATATGATTCAAGTGAATGTGAGCTACACTGAAGTTCTGTAAATGTTGCATTATGCACAATGGAAATGCGGCAACAGAAGGAAAATTTCAGGTGGATAAGAAAAGGGTCCGGCGATCCATACAAAGAGAGGATGCTTTTGAGAAAACCTCTTAAAATCAGCAAACTTTCGCAATCAGACAGCAAAATATCTCGACCTGATTGGGTAAATGGATTTTCTATGTATGTTCAAACTTGAAGAAGTACTCAAAATATGAAAATTCCTGAAAACGGCTTTAAGGAAATTTACAGCTGGGCAAGAAATTTGCCGACATATTTGTAAGCCGGAAAAAATATCATAAGGATTGACTGGATTGCTGCAACTACTAAAATCATCCATCATTTGTATTTTTAAGACCTTCACCTCCGGCATTTCCACTGCAAATGGAGGTGAAGTGTTACTACGCCAGCCAGACGGCTAAGGTACTCATCTCTATCTTAGACGTGTTATTAGGCTATAGCTTCATGGAAACTAAAAAAATCAGAACATAACTTCATAGGAACCAGAAGCAATGATGCCCAAAATTTGAAAGTCACTGCATTTTCAGCCCGGCGGAAGGATCAGGAGACGACGCAGTAATTTCACAAGTGATGGAAGTAGAGGCAGTGAAGTTTCAAGTCAAGAACAAAAACAGTAGCTGTCAGTTCCGAAAGAAAACAGTGATTAAAACTTTTATAGTTCTCATACATACAGAGACGTAATTTTCTTTATATGCGTGGTTATCAAAAAATATCTGGAAAACATGTAAAGGCAGGTAGAGAGGACTAAATCAAGCAGACCTTATTATTCAACATGTGTACGGAAAAGGTTCTTTGATGAGATAAGGGTGCTGTTAAACGATAGGTAAAAGTGATCTTTGGCATAAATCGTCACTCTATATGAGAATTTCGGGCGATATGTAGAATTCTCCGATATAATTTATTTATGGGGCTGCGGACAGAAACGGAATAGCTATTCAAAGCGGGTACACAGAACGATTTCCACCTTTGAGAAACTTTGGAAAATTTCCCTCTGCAGCTCTATAGATAAAATGCATATCAGCCAGCTCCGCCTTCGAATAGCGAAACATAACCCTCGAAATCCGCTTGGGGAATGATGATTTACGCCAGAAAATTTCTTTTACCTACCAATCTCAAAAACGCCGTGTACCACTTCAATGTGTCATTTCCAAACATGCAATTCATTACAAAATCTGCTAATTTCAGTCGATCGCCACTAACTGCGATTTCACAGAGCTAAATTTCTGGTCTTATGCATTCTTTTTCTTGGTAAATCCCAATCTGATATTTTAACCAAGTCTATGCTCGCTATCGTAAGTAATCGGTCATATAATTTCACATTTAAGATTTCGTTGATGTTATGATTTCCACTAACACCGGTATACATTAGTCAGAGGTCGATTCCAAGCCAAGAAAGGCCAGAGGGTTGATCCAGAAAATGAAGAGGCATGTTTTATATACAATACCCGTATTGAATTTACTCTTGCTGTTTAAATGTTAGGAAAACTGTCCGCGTCATCTCTTTATTTGCACTCATACAACAACCCAGTAAAACTCACAACAGCTTTCCTAAACCCATAATTAGCAATACGTATTGTTTTTAAAGAAAAATTGTCATATCAGTATTTTAATGCGTATTTTCAAAGACAGTAATACAAAGCATACTTTTTGTAACAATTTTCTAATATAATTATGCATTATTTGAGTGAACTAATTTACATCTTCTCCCTGAATATATTCTACTGCGTACAAAATCAAAATGAGAGAGAATAGTAAAATTTTTTAAAAAAATATTTGTTATAATAAGCGTTATAAATTTACATTTTGTTCATGTTGTCTGAAATAAAATCGCTGAACACTGGTACTTCGACCTGTTTGAAGTTCCGGTGAGCTGGCTGGCCGTATGGGAGTCTTCTGGGTTTTCTCCATGTGTAATGGAATAAGAGCCAGGTTTTCTTAGAAAGTCCATCACGAAAACCTCCTTAGGTACCTAATCCTTGCGTGTTTTACCGTAATCCAAATAATCCTAATTCAATTTACCAGGCATTTTTTAAGATACGATCCACTAAGTTGTTAAAATTAACTACTTCTGTGTGTCGAAGCGTGGATACAACACTGACTGTAAAGTGCTAAAATATTTTTTAAATAAAAAATCTTCTGGAAAAATCTTTATTATTTTCACTAATCTTTAGCTTACAAGCTGCAACCTGTTTGATAATACTATCAGCTTACATTTTTAAATAATCAAGATTTGTGATAAAACCTGAACTTCGAGTATTAAATGCATATACATTCAAATTAAATCTAAAAAATTGCATACGTAAAAATTTTGAGAGTTAAAATGCCAGTTTGATTCATTGTATAATTAAAGATCGCTGCGCATTTAAAGATTAATTGAATATGTTGTACACACGTACGTATATGTAAAATTGTCCGATAATGCTGAAGTATTTCGTCGGTCATCCATGAGCGACACTAGACTATCCGTTCAGGCTGTGCCGGTTAGCCATGACAAACAATGATTATTTTGTTCTGGTGCTACTAACACAGGTGACCGATAATATAACATTTAATAAATAATGATTTTATCCCATGAATTAAGTTTTAATACTGTAAAAGGAAAGAGTATCTTCGTATTACTTTCATAAATAAATTAATTTACAAGTTATTGAAACCGAATTATGAAATACTGTAAGCAAAGGTATAATTTTCCGCTCCAAATGTCGCAACAATTTGTCATTTCCTTAGTCAGTTTTTTGCAGTTTATTTCGTCCACGTCTTGCTGCATTATCTTAGTAACATTTCTTCTAGCATTTTCGAACTTCAGATACTTTTCCCTTTTTTCCTTGCGATTGAGGGAGAGGAAGATGGAATTTTATAGTTTATCGATAATGCTGCTATTATTTGTGATTCTTCACCTTAGTATTCCATAAGATGTAGGAATACCTTTTCATTCCATAACGGATGTATTTCGGTCTTTTTCTTAACATTTACACTACTTTTAGAATTTTATAGTCAATATTTCTCATTATTATTATAATAATTCATCATTGCATCTGATTTCTTATTCCTCTGAGAAGCAAGCCATTGCAAACTATTGCGTACATAGATTTTTTTTAACTAACTAAAAATATATTTCATTTAAAACACTTTCATACACGTCTTGCACTGATATTTCCTGATTCGGTGCTTGCAATTCTGAATAAATTGATTTTAGAATTATGAAAATACAGTGGAACTACAGTTCGGTTCCCGAAAAAATTATCTGATCAAAAAACGCCTCGGAGGACGAACGATGTCTCGAGTTACGAAAATTCAATCAAAAACGTATGATTTTCAAAAGTGTTTTGAGGTAACCTACGCCACATAATTCGCACTCGGAGACTTCTGGAAAGATCCTTCTAACATTTTAGATTGCTTAACTATCATTGACCAAGCCTGGCAGCTAGTGACAGACCTTACATGACCACGATTAAAGCCTGGAGAAAATTATGGCCAGATTTTGTTGCAAACAGAAACTATGAGCGCTCTGACACTTAAGACGGTTTCCGTTATCTATAATAGTCTGTCTCAAGGCAAAATCATAGGCCAGGAAGTTAATAATGAAAATGTAGAAAAGTTATTAAAGACCCATAAAAAGGAAAAAAGAAAGAACTACTGCAACTTAAAACGCAACAAAAAATTCGATCATGGAAGAAATGTCTTCAGAAGAAAGAGGGAGGGATTATCTTAACTCTCTCCCTCATTTGCAAAATTGTGCAAAATGGGGTAAGTTGCAAAGTTTTCACGTTACGATATCACTCTGTTAAAGCTGCAACATAAGCATTTCAGTGGCAATACCCTGTCTCACTTTCAAAATATTTTAAAATTAGAGACAACAAGAAATCACATTGAAGAATTTTTTAATGAAACAGAGGCCTACTGAGTCTCAAGCAGAGTCGAATTACAGAAACAAGAAGAACACAAAGAAAAGATTAAAAAAAACTGCAGCTCTAAACATCTGATGTTTTTATGAAATAGAGTTTCGCATGCAAACATCATTTCTCACTTGAGCTATACACTCTCCTTCGAACAGTAAAATTACCTAAATTAAGTTTTCATTTATTCTGTCTGTTTAACATTACGTTTATCTTTTTCATTCTTTATTTACGAATTTGAGCACGAAGTACTGTTGTAAAGCTTAAGCAATCATTTGCAATACAGAAAAGAATTAATCTATTTTACATTAATTCTTACGGGAAAAATTCTTTCTGTACGAACATTTCGGCTGACGAACGGTCTTCAGAAATGAATCAAAGTTTCACTGTAGTTTTAAGAGATACCGGGTATACCTCTTACAAGGCCTTAGCGAGAAATCTTTGTTCTTAAGCAGGCAAAATTTGGCGATTTCATATCAATTTATCAACACTCTGAAAGTTTTTGAAAATACATTTTAGACGGTAAGATAAGTTTTTATAAAGGGTTAGTTGTTATAGTAAATAGGTTTAATATACTGGGGGAGGGTGAGACAGAATATTTTTGTTGCTATTTTAAGTGGAAATCCAAATTCATGAAATGTGTTCTTCCAAAACGAATGTTGAGCATTTTCTAAACGTGGATTACAGAAGTTGTTTATCATTACCGCAGTTAAGTACACTTGTACAGTTGCAAAAACTGCTATGAAATAGTACTTTCACAAGCTTTAAACGAACTATTTGGAAATTGCATTTGAAATATTATTACTTGCATCCTGATATGCAGTTTTTTCACTGATCAAAAGTGCATTAAATTGCCACAGCATGATTTCTTTCTTTGAGAATTTTTTAATTTAAAATTATTCTAACTTTTTTTTTGTTTCCTCCCGTTTAAAATAAAGCCTGTGGTGAAAAAAGAAGACAGTAACTCTAAGAAACTACTTGTCATTTCTTTCATTTTTTACTAAATATTAAAAATGCAAAATGTGACTGATTATGACTGATTTGCGAACGATGATCATCATATTTACATAAGGGCAAACAGGAGTATCGATGGCACACTTTATATTTATAGCAAACTCGCAATTATGAAATCACAAGATTACTTATAATAAATAGCTTACGCGATTTAACCACAAAAGCAATTTAGAAAGAAAAATTACTCATTCCAACAACTGCTTCTTTGAGCACGTATGAATGAAATAAATGAAAAAAAAGGGAGGAAAGAAAAGAAAAAAGAAATTTAACCTTCTGTACGAATCCAAAGCATACTTTTGTATCTATTTGCTATATATGTGTTATTTTAAAGTAGGCACTTCAAGAACTTTCTGACCTTTTCCCCCTTTTGCGAATGTAAGATGTAACATCATCAGCACACAGCACTTAATTTCTGCACCTTATTTGAGACTGGAGTTCAAGTCAGCTTCCGTATCTGTGCTTTTTACGAAATAAAACGATTAAGAGAAATGAAATGAAAAAAAAAAAAAACATTTAAGGGACTGCCGCTGCTGCCATTTGTTATACTTACTCCGTGGGAAGATGATCTTAAAGGTCTTATTCCAAAAAAAAGTAACAGATTATAGCACGATAATAATTTAAAAATTTAATTTTGAATAGAATAATTTAGTGCCATACTTTCAATCAAACAAATAAGAATTATACTTTGAATAGGACTGTGTAACACAATTTCATAGTATAAATTCCATATTCGGAAGACTCCGAACAAACGTTTCAATAAAGCAGCAACACCAACTGATGTAAAGTAATTCTGAGAGCAGCTTAAAATCTTGGTTAAAGTTTGCCTTTGATAAAAATTTATTAAATTCTTCTGAATTTCTAATACGATTCAACCATTACTTTAAGTGATACGTTTGTTCTCGAACTGACAAAACTTACCCGTAATTTTTCAAATCAAATTAGCACTTCAGGTTGAGAGACTTTTTCTTTATGAAGGTAAGAATTCTGAACCAATTCACTTCTCAGTTTTGTAAAACCACGTACAAAAATATTATATATGATATTTTGGCAGATAAGCACAGGAGTGACAAAGCTTGGCAAAGAACTACATCAGAGTCCGGGCGTTGTTGTGGCTGAGTGGGAGACTTCAAAATGACGACAAAGAAGGATTTAGCTTTTCTGCTTGCACATCTTTATTCAATTCATTCATATCTTATTCAATTCTCACCGCATATCACTTTTCTTTAGACAAAATTCTCCAAATTACATATTCAATAGTGATTTAAATTAAATAAGATTAAACTTAAGTTTCTACATCATAACTTGTTCTAACAAAAGGAAGAGGGACGGAATGGACAGCAGCAGATCTTGTAGTAGCGATAAAAGAAAGCAATCTGACGAAAAATGGCACGTACTCTGTATTCATACCAGTTATACAACATACCAGAATGTTCTCGAAAGTACTGGTCTAGGGGAAAGATCCTGGAATCGCGGAAAGTTCATTATAGGTTGCCTGTTCGCGTAGATTTCGTATTCGTATTTTTTATATTTTACATATATAGAGAGAGATGGGGGATTAAATTAAAACTAAACAAGCAAAAGAAAAACAGGTAAGAGAATAAACAATAAAATATTAATTAAGCAAATTAATTTTACTGCAAATTATAAATGGAGTAAACTGAATTTGTTTTTTAGTTAAAAACTAAAACTTTAAAATGGAGTCAAAACAATTTTTGCCAAATCATGTAAACTAAAATACAGAGGTATAAAATGGAGAAAGCTGTATTATGATCTTAAAATTATCCGAGGCACTGAATTAATAATATAATTACTCTCAGTAACCCTGAAAACGGAAAACTCCTCCCCTACAGAACAAATATAACCCAAACAAAAAAACATATTCGATAGTTACCAGTTCTATACATCCCAATACAAGTGAATAAGTTTCAAATAAATATTAAAATAGAATTCCTAAAATATTTTAATCTATTGTACTCAGATTCGCGTCATAAAATGCAAAGGAAAGAAATAATTACAACAGCGAGTAAAGAGCCAAAATATAATTACTTGCATCTCGTTGAACCTCTGGTAAAACAAACGACTGTTACAATTTGGAATTTTTTAGAGGGAAAGAAGGTTCATTCATTCATTTGATTATGGTAAAGCATTCTAGGACTATCTGCCTTAAGGAAGGGATGCCTTCGCGGAGGACTTTTTAAGTGATACTGGCTCGTATACACGTTTACACATGGGAAAAGCCACGAAAACGCCTATGCAGCCAGCCCGTTTGCGGGATTTGAACCTTGAGCCGAACTACCAGCGGTCAGTCACTTTACCGCTCGGCCTCTGGTAGGGAGCGGAGGAATGTGTAGTCAGTGTTGCTTTTGTTGAATTTATATCCTCACCATGTAGTATTGCCAAAAAAAAATCGGAATTAAAAAAAAAAGAAAGAAGGAACTTGAAAAGTATTATTTTGTTTAAATAATGAAATTTTTAAGTTACAAATGTCATAAGAAAAAAAATTTTCAGACTAACTGGCAGACATTAGCGACTAAGAACTGAAACATTGCTATATTTTTTAGTCAAATGAATGCATGAATAGAAATATACAAATTTTACAAAAATAAGATTATTTACATTTATAGACTACGAAATCCCTTCTCACACATCCGAACAATTCCTCCAAAAATAAAGGTTTAAGAATGACCTTCATATCGGTAATCGTTAGATAAAGCCTCATAGGTCATAGACTACTACAGCTTTTTTAACTGTGAGTTAGTGAAAGTCTATGGAACTTGATTATCTTTTAAGGTGTCTGTATCTTTCTTTCTTTTTTTTTCTCTCTACTTTAGTATAAATATTCTTAATACGTTTTATTTGATTATCAATAGTTTTACAGGAAACTTTTTGGGAAATGTTAGAAAACCAATCGGTAAGTTTTATACTAGTAAAGTTTAAATCTCTTCTTTTGCCATAAAGTCTTAGTTCTTTTATATTAGCAATACATGTATATCAAGATAATCTACTTCTAATTGATTTGAGCTCGCCTTGTTTAATTTCAGTAAATACTGCTGTTTTCAATGAGATTACAATTGCTAAAGGATATAATATCATCAGTATATCTGAAGGCAAATTTTTGCCAATCACTGTGTGGAAGAGAACGAAAAAATTAGAATTCTTTAGAAAATATATATAGATTGCACTGTTGCTATGAGTAATTCGGTCTCATTTTGATACCTCTGATTTGTAGAAATGAAGTATCTCGAAATTTAATGCAATTACAAAAGAACGAGTAACTGAGTTCTTGAAGCGATAGAGAAGTGTGTAAATTGTCGAAATCATAGCAACTGACATTATTTATTTTGAGATTTTTAACAGCATAAATAATAGCCAAGTTTCTATAAATGATTCAGTTGTAGTGATGTTTTTTGTTACCTTTTTCAAAAATAAGCTTACAGATTTTCTTCAGTTTAATTGAAAAAGCGTAGTCGAAATTCTTCTGATGATTTCTTATGCCATTAGCAATAAATATGAATTTAATAGGGTGCCTATGAAACTGAAGAAGTGTATATAAGTTTGAAAATCTATTATACTCAGAATTAAGTGAAAGATGAAGCCTTTTATGAAAAGCACGAAGTTTGTTAATAGCAGCTTTTCTTTACATTTCCGAAATATAATAAGTACTAGGTAAATTAAGTCCTCTTTTAATTAGAGAAAAATAAAATTTCGCAGATGATGCTGAAATTATTCCTGGCTTTGTCAATTTCTGTAATGATGAGTCTTTAGCTCAGAAATTTTCTTCTTTAATTTGCTCCAAGTACTCATTCTTTTGAAACAATACATATTATTTAGTGCAATTTTGATTTTCTTCAGAATTTCTTGTTTCCATTCTATAAAGGAAGAGGTTGGGAGACTAAGCTTAGAGCTGGAATTCAATATAAAATCATTGTTTTTTTTTTTTTTTTCCGATGTATTGCCTGCTAGGTGAGGAACTTTTCTGGCTGGCTTCAACTTAGTTCCTTTTTTATGAGTTGTATTAAGCCATTATCATTGACTATTTCCAGGTAGCCAATGATTATGCAATCATGGTAAGAATCTACATAAGGAGTATATTGTGGATCTTCACAAAATCCAGGATGCTTCATTAACTTCTTCATGGTGGTTGGTTAGCTAGTTACTTAGTGTTAAAATATAGTTGTATTTAAAGCAGCCCTATGCTATGCCTCTATTGCAGGAAATAAAGGTCACGATTTTTTAAATATACTGTAAAGATTAATATCACCATAGCAAGGATGCATGAAGTCAGTTTTACCGAAAATCTTTAAAAACTTCTTTTTGCTATTATTGATTTTAATATATATATATATGTATATGTAATAGTATATGCGCTAATAAAAATGTGTATATATGCGTTTCAAAGTATTCTTTGACATTATTCCACAAACGCCATCATCAAAGTGGTGGGGAGATGCTCTAATGATGCGACTTATTATGAGAGGATATCACACAAACAACATTCATTGTCCCACGATTAGTCGAATGACTAAGACTGCTGACCGCCTGGTATTAGCTCGACTTGGGTTTGAATACCAGTGAACATCATCGCTGCTTGGTCATTTTCGGAATTTTTTCATTTGTAAAGTGAATATAAGCAGTGTTTCTCTTAAACAGCCTTGAACAACTTCCTTGACACAAAAACAGAGGTCATTTGCGAAAGCAAAAGAATCTCAGTTAGAATTTTGGACGAAAGTAAATAGGATGCACAGGATGAAATGATGCAGTAACTACTCTAGTCTCCTGATCTAATCTCATGCAAATTTTACATAATGAGAATTCTTCATGCGTACTATCCTTTTTCCTTCACTCCGCTGACCTTTAGAATCATTGTAACCGCATAATTGGCGCTGTGGCCATAATCGAAACGGATCGTCGCAAAGATGTCTATCGTAATCACGAAGATGGACTTAATCAGCATTTATGAGCTATGTAAAAACAAGAACTTGTTGAGTTTGTCAATGTTTCAGTATAATGAAATTTCGCATCAGTTGCGTAGATTGTTTTTAATGAAATTTTAATATATTTCATGAAATTGTGAATGAAATTGCATGTCTTTTGGTTCTATGCTTGTTTTCCAACATTATCAATGCAATCTAAGATTTGATTGCACAGCTTCTGTTGTGAAAATTACACAGTACTGAAAGTTAGGTTGGGGAGGGAGAGATACCTCCGTGGAAAACTTGAGGGAAACTGATTCATTTTCGCCCTGTGAAAACCAACTATGCAATCTGCTGGTTCACTTGGGTCGACCTCCCAGTATTCAGCAGATTCACCCATTTGATTTATTAAGTTCCTCAGAAGTTGAATTCCATACCGCAGGGAGATGCAGAAACTATAAAATACATGCGCAGAATTTCTACTATTACATCTTATTCTGCAAAAGCCAGGATTAATCTTAGAATTTTTTTAAGATCTATATCCGATTCTGAGGTTAGAGTGATCTGAATATAGGAAGTTTCACTGTTGTAAGCAGAGGTGTCTTACTCTTGAAGAAAAACGAAGTTATTATCAAACTATTTATTCTACATTAGTAAGTAGAACACATGATTCATTTAGTAATTAGAGCTTTTAATTTTATAAAAATTGCACACAGAGTGCTGTTAAATTTTATTTCATGTACGCCATGAAATTATGACCTAAGACATATAGCATAAATTATTCACCAAAAAAAATATGAGAATAATCCCTTCTCATTTTTACTTCCTTGTACGAGGAAAAGGAAGTACCATTCCGGCTATCACATTTCAACGAAAACATCCATTTTCCTATCGAAGGCAATTTAACGATGTTTTTTCGTAACGTCTGTACGTAAGGATAGATTAAAGGACTCTTTTTCCGTAAACGAATTATAAAACTCATTTAAAATGAATTCAGAAGAGATTTTTTTCCTGACGTCTATACGTACGTACGTATGTATCTCGCATAACTCAAAAACCAGTAGCCTCAGAACGTTGAAATTTTGTATATAGGGCTCCTATAATATGTAGTTGTACATCTTCTATTTTGGTTGCAATCGGCCGCACCAAAAGTGTATAAATATATATATATATCACTCTGTTACTCGGCTCGGTGAGCTCAGTTTTTTTAGTCTTATATGTTGGTAAATTGGACATTTTTTGCTTTAATATTATGTTCATTCCGTTTGCTGTGAATTACGTTATTCTTATCTTCCGGTTAAGGTTTTGATACCTTTAGTTAACCTGCATTAGCTGTAGAATTATCAACAATTTAAAAGTTTTTAAGTGCGGCTAACCCTAATTTTTCTTACCATAGCAGCCATATTTGTTTACATTTGAAACTTAGCAGAACAATGAATTAAGTCTTTCTGCACCTTCAGTGTCTTTTTGCCGAGTGGGACCAAAAAGAAACTTTTAGTTATGTTGTAGGGTTTATACTTATTTTAACTAACATTTATTTTAAGTTATCTTTCCTGTTTAGCCTTCATTTTTCCCCTAGAAATGCCCGGGCCAGAGTATGTAAATTGTAGTAGCACGCGCAGTTTATTCAAATTCAGCGGAAGCTAGTTGAATTAAACAGGAAAGGAAACCAGAGTGTGAGAGTCTTGCTTTGAAGTTACGTTAGTGAGGTTGCTTGGTAGAATTTAGATCGGTGCGTGTCGGCCTGTGTGCCTAGCTTTGCAGAAGTGCTAGCCTTCAACTGTTTAATCAGTAATCTTGCTGAATCTCAGAGGTAATAAAAAACGCGGTTAGTTTTGTTCATCTAGTCATTACTTTCAGTTTTACGTTTTGTTTCAGTTAAACCGCCGGGTTGGCGCAGTTTGTGAGCGTCAAGTAGACGCATTCATCATTTTAAATATAAAATAAAAAGGGCTTTAACCCCTTCTTACGTTTCTGTGTAAATTCACACATAGTGGCAGTCACTACCCCAATTTCTAACAAGTTGGGGCCACGAGATCTTACAATGTACACCAAAAAAACTGCCTTCTTGCCCGCTGGCCGAATTGCTTGTTTTTGTAGAAACTAATTTAAATTATAAAAATAGTTTTTTTTTAGCTGTTTTAACTATATTTGGTGTTTTGTGTTTTTCTATATTTTTCAATTTTTAATGAAGTTGTTATGAGTTTTTACGAATTTTTGCGTTGCCGCGAGGTGAGAACTGAATTAATTGATTGAGAAATATATCTCTAATGAAATTTGAGAAAATAAGTTTAAATGAAATGCCCGAAAAAATGCGTGTAATTTAACATTCCGTACAAGGAACTCATGCGGTGTATAAATCAGACTTTTTTTTTTTTTTTTTTTTAGATGGAAAGCTTGTTTCTCCCTTCAAAGGCCATTAGAAATTAAATTCTGCGCTTAGATGTAACTTCTAAACTAGTGCTTCTTGCAAACATGAAAAGATTTAAAGAAATCATTCTTAAAGAGAAATTCGTACTATTCGGAAATGAAATAATAAATATTGGTATTCTCGAATATCTTTATAGGACCCAATTTCGTTCATCAGAAAATACTGTTCTAGAATTCCCCTTTCGTAAGAAAAGCAAAAAGTGGTCTTTTAGGTCTGTCGTTCCATATCCTGTACAACTTTCTATGGCCACAGAAAAATTTTGAATTATACAAAGCGAGAAATAAGCCACGATCTTCAGAAGTAGTGTCTCCATCTATTGGCAGGAAAAAAGTATACTGATTTTCATTAAGGACTTCCGGTGAAAGCGGCATTAAATTTCCTGAAACAGTTGCCAGA
>KK121074.1:411179-440893 GCA_000611955.2 Stegodyphus mimosarum
TTTCTATAGAAAATAATATTTTCAGCAATTTTCTTTGAAAAATTAATTAAATCGAAATCAGACAAGCAATATTTTCTATCAGACTGTAGTTCTGATCATAAGTTTTACTTTACAATCTTGATCTTGCGAATCCTCTTGATGCTACGATAAAAAGCAGATAAGAATTATTACACATGTTTACCAAATGTTATAAATATTTCATTATATTTTGAAAAAAAATCCGAAGGTTTCAGATTTTCAATTACGTCCAAAGGGGCGTTTTTTAACGTTTTGCGTGGTACCTTCATTTATTAAATATCATGTTCTTCGCACTTAACCATAAAATTCAGTTCAACAGCGATATCGAAAAATAATTTTAAAATAGGTATATCTTTAGAATTTCTAATACACAGTTCCACGCGCTTTAGATAAAAAAAGTTTTTTTTTTTTTTTTAGAGTGTTGCCATTGCTCACTTTTAAATCGTTTGAGTTTGTTTATCAAAAATTCGTTTAAGTTTTACAAAATATGAAATAGATAATAAAACAAATTTCAAATTCAGGCTCCCAGATGCGCATATTTGGGTGGAAACGTACGTTATTCAAAATTGGATGGCTCTAGGTACCGTTGTTTTATCACATTTGGAGAAATATACATACATTTATGCAGATTCTTCATTATTTAATTTCTTTAAATATAATACATGGCTGCAATATTTTGTGGCAACAGTTTGAAAATTGATTTAGACTTTTAATGTTTCCAACACAATAATCGCAAACGAAAATAATAGTCGTTCAGGGACAAAGCCCCTTTGGACTAAAAACAATTTTAAAAAAGGAAAATTGCATTGAACAAAATTCATAGAGCTGAGTCCATTCTTTTCATTCGATGACGATAGTGATTACCTAATGCTGCACTATTTCATATAATGTGAACATAAAAAAGTTAATTGTTCTGTCTTTTAATTGATATTTTAATTTAACTTTATTGTCATCACACTGAGGCGAGCTACTTTTTATGGTAGAAAGAAGTCTTTCCTTATATTAGACTTCTGACCTAATTAAAACAAGTGACCAGTCACATAACTGTAAAAGTGTTCGCTCAAAATAGTACGACTCAGTTTTAGTCTAAATTATTTAATTAAAAAATCAAACTTAAGATACTAAATTCACTACAAAATAAGAAACAACTTTCTCAGAAAATCTTCAAATATAGTGGCGCCATCTAAGAACGAGAAAATACACTACCAAACACTGTTGGTAAAAAAATTTGGTAATGGATTATAATTTACTACATATCTAATTTCTTAATAATTTTAATATAGCGCCTAACTTAAAAATATATCCACAATAATGAGAATTACACATTTTCATGTATTGCAAAATCTAGTTCAGTTAATTGTAACAGAAGTATACCAATGTTACATTTTAAAGTAGGAAAGAAAAAAAAAAAAAACGTTAAATTGGCATAGAATTTAAATAAAACTTAAATCTTTTAAAAATCTAAGCTAAACTGAGATTGCCTTTTTGATAATTTTAACTCAGTTGCTTTGTTGTAACAAGCATCACAAAAATAAGCAACGTTTCACAGCACTTTTTATCCAGTCAAACCCCGCTATAAAGTTTAAGAGAACGAACGTTTGGTTCGTTATGTCCATTACAATAAGAGAATTGAATGATCTTAACAATAGAAAAAAAAGGAAAAATTCACTGATGAACTGCAGAAAAATTGATTAGAATTATCATAGCTATCAAAATGAATGAAAAATAAACACTAATTTTAAAATAATCAATTACAATAATTATTACGAGAGATTATTAAACAGCTTTCTCGTTCTTTTTCAGTCCCACTACGCGTTAAAACAAGTTACGTAGTAGAAAGGTCATGGTTTAAACCCTTCCCTTATAATTAATAATCATTTTATCCCTAAAAATATAAAAACGAATAAAAAAAATCTGAAATCTTTCAGATTTTACATTATGCCAAAGGGACGTTTATTTAACGTTTTGTGTGTTACCTTTATTTATTAAATATCACGTTCTTTGCACTCAGTCCATAAAATTCAATTCAACAGCAGTACCTCAAAACCATTGCTCGCTTTGAAATCGTTTCTTAATCAAAAATTCGTTAAAGTGTTACAAAATATGAAATCGATAATAAAACAAATTCCAAATTTGGGCTTCCAGATGCCCATATTCGGAGGAGGATTACATTATTCAAAATTTGATGGCTCTAGGTACCGCTGTTTTATCACAATGGGGGAAATATATATACATTTATACAGATGGCGATAATATTTGGCAACAGCTTGAAAAGTGATACGGACATTTACAGT
Source organism: Stegodyphus mimosarum (assembly GCA_000611955.2). Lineage (NCBI taxonomy): Eukaryota > Metazoa > Arthropoda > Arachnida > Araneae > Eresidae > Stegodyphus > Stegodyphus mimosarum. The sequence goes on from KK121074.1 coordinate 413,492, forward strand.
TAATCGACGCAAAATGCCAAAACGAAATTAATAGCCCTTCTGAGCTAAAGCTCCTTTGAGTTAAAAACATGAAAACAGTGCGAGTGCGAACCCAAATCTATGATTTTTCTGCCAACGAGTTTTTCAAACCTTCCGCTCACAAACTTGGTGGCCGCGAGTTCAAAAACAAATCAACCTCATTTCGGACGTTCTGTGCCGAATGGAAGATAGCACGACAAGATGTAGCTGCAGGTTTGAAAGACGATAGAAGTCCGAAGCAGCGATGTCGGGGCTATATGGTGGGTGTGGCGAAAAATCCCATTCGAGTCCGTACAAAGTCCAGCTGGTGAATACAGACACATGTGGTCTTGCATTATCTTGACGGAACATTACCTTTTTGCGTCGGAACTCACTTCGACGTTTTTCCTTCATAGCAGCGTGAACACGGACTGGTATCTAGCTGTACACCTTAATGTCGAGGGTTTTTCCTTTTTTCAGATACTCTTTGTGGATAATACCACAGCAATCCTATCAGACACAAAGCATGATCTTTTTGTTAGTCAAATGAGCTTTGCGATTCTGCCCACGGGCTCACCAGGCGCAGACCAATCCCCTTTCCGTCCTGCGTTGTTGAAGTAAATCCAGTTTTCATTACAAGTAACGATCTGGTCCAGAAATTTATCCTTACGTTGATATTCGAACAGATTAGTGCAGGCTCGAATACATATGGCCTTATCTGCTTGAATCTCTGTTGCTGCAACCAATCATTGAACTTGTACTTCAAATTTATACAATGCCTAACCCGACTAATGAACATGACACTAACGTCTAACTCCTTAGCAAGCTCTCGAGTGATTGCATACTGATCTTCTTCCCCAAGTTCTCGCAGGCAGGCCTCGTCAACATCAGTAGGTCGGCCAGAGAGCTCTGCTTCTTGAATGTCATAGTCCTTGTTTTTGAACTTTCCGTACCATTAATAGCTCTTCTGAGCTAACGCTCCTTTGGGTTAAAAACATGAAAACAGTGCGAGTGCGAACCCAAATCTATGATTTTTCTGCCAACGAGTTTTTCAAACCTTCCGCCCACAAACTTGGTGGCCGCGAGTTCAAAAACAAATCAGCCTCATTTTGGACGTTCTGTGCCAAATGGAAGATAGCACATTCCCTTCACAGTGCCATATGACACATTAGTACCTAATGCTGTATACATGATTTGGTGACATCTGTAACTGACATTTTGCAACAGAACTGGAAGTAAATAATTGCTCTAATCTGGTAGTGTGATAGTTCCATTTGAGACACCTTAATGCTAAAGGTATTTTTTGACACATTTCACAGTGTTGTAAAGCAAATCTCTTTCTTTCAAATGCCAAAAATTGTTTGGCAAAATATTGTTGCCTGCGTACGGGTTCGTAATGGATTGATTGCACAAGTCGTTAAAAAGTTAATAAAATTTATTCTTTTCACAAGAAATAAAGCAAAATGCTGAAATATTTCCTCGGAGATATTCGTACAATATCACAATATCTCTCAGTATTATTAGTTATTTTGAACTACTTAAAACGTTGAATACAACTCAATTCAAAATACAGAGAAACTAATTCGATCTCACAGCGAATTCGCTGCAATTAATAACAGCACTAAGTAAACAACAGCAGTTCGCTTAAAGAACACTGAGCTGAGATGTTTTAATTAGGCTTTTATAAGCTTTTTAATCATCAGGAGAATATTCTGGTATAATCTATTTTCTCGATTTTTTTGGATAGCGAAACAGTGCAATTGCGGGATATTTATTTATTAAATATTAAATACACTCGCTCTTGTATTTTTACTTTTCCGGCGTAGGTTTCTCTTCAAATTCGTCACGCGCTGCGTTGCACGGGAAAATAAAAAAAATTTAATTACAGTTCTAAATAAACAGCTAAATAAATACAAAATGCGTAACACTGCCTCCTTCCCAAGGACTGCACGTCCCGGGCAGTACAATCCCTGGACAGGAAGTCAAACTTACAATTAAGGCATCAATGCAGTAATAAACATTGCATTACAATAATAAACAACATAAACAGTACTTGCAATAAGTAACTTTCAACTAATCAAATACTACCAAACGCTAAATACAAATCAAATTACTATCAAATGCAAATCAAATATTACCAAATAGTATCAAAAACTAAACATAAATCAAATCAAATACAAAGTTAGAAACAGAAAGGGCCATGTTCTTATACTATTTACAATGCTATCTTCAATTATAAACACTACATACTAAGGCCTAGTAAGGAGCTAACCTGTCGTAATGAACGACTTTAGGTTTAGATTTCGATGACTTATGGATTCGAACCACAACGTCGTTCAGCCTGTTTAGGACTGTGTACGAACCATCCCAAGGTGACTGTAGTTTCGGACAGACCTTTTGCGTCGAGTCGGATTCCACAACCACACCCTGTCTCCTTCGTTGAAACGATGTCCAGTAGCTCTGATGTCATATCGGGTCCATCGATATGTTTCAGTTGATTGTTCAATTCCATCGATATGCCCATTGATGAATAGTCCATTACTGTTGCCACTCACTGCAGAAATCTTGAGTGCTTAAATCTTGAGTAGCTTTTCAAAAAATAAAAGATGCATTAATTTCTAGACCTGTTTTAACTTTATTTAATCCAAAATATCCCTGTCATGTATTTGTTGATGAATCTAAAGAAGCTGTTGGTGCAGTCCTTAAACAATAACATTCTGATGGTAATTTACATCCAATTGCCTTTCATTCAAGGAAATTAAGATCTTACGAACAAAATTATGCAATTACTGAGCTGGAATGTTTAGCTATTATTTGATGCAATAGATAAGTTTTATTATTATTTACGTGCCATTACATTTTACTGTACATACTGATCATGCTGCTTTAGTGTGGTTTAAAAATATAAAACGTCTTACAGGTAGATTGTTTAGATGGTCTTTAAAATTATCTATGTATGATTTTGATATTCAGTACAAGAAAGGATCCACTATTGTTGAAGCGGACTTGCTATCTAGAAATACTATTTGTCAACTTTGCAAGTTAATTTATTATCATTGGAAGAAATTAAAGAATATCAAAATTTAGATAATGTTTGTAATCCTAAATATAAGTAAATGAATGATATGCTAACTATTAAAAAACAAGGAGTGTATAAAATTGTAATTCTAGTATCTCTTAATACTAAATTACCTGAAAAAGCACATATACAATTAATATTAAGTCATATTTGCGCGTACTTGGTATTTATATCAGCTGTTACATAACATGCTAGAATGTTCTCGAGATTGTACTAGTCTAAAGCAGAGGCGTATTTTTCTATAGGCTAACTAGGCTTCAGCCTAGGGCCTCCAGATAAAGAGGAGCCTACGTTCAAATTGTTAGCAAAATTAAAATCTAAAAACAGTGAACACTAAAACGCTGAATCGAAAATAAGGAGAAATTCTACGCATATGACTAATAAACAAACATAAAAATGAATTGGTTAAGATAAAACGTCGGCTCATTGGGTCTGTTCGTTTGTATATACTAAATTGCACAAAATTATAATTCATACGTTCACTGATTGCTATGGCAAATATTGACGTACTTTATACTACTAAACTCTAGTTTCTTCTTGCATAAATAAAGCGCAGATTGGTGTAGATTGGAACAGACAAACGAACAAACCTATTGATATCCCGAAGTTCGGGATGTTCCTGTTTTGTATATTCCTGTTACTTCGATAATATGAAACACGTGTTAATGTTATTAGAAAAGATTCTTATTTTAGGATTGCGTACATGATTATTTTATTCTCGCCTTTTGAGTTTAGTATTTTCAATAGTTTAGTGAAATTTTTACAGACTATTGAAAAATTTTTTTGAGATAATATCGTTATTTCGCGAAATTCTAGGTAAGTTCTTAACATATTTTTTAATTTGTATATTTTAAAATGTATATTACGCGCTTTATTTTATATTTTCATGATTCATTATTCATAATTTCTATTTTTTTCAATGAGACAAAATAACAGTTCCATGCAATCTTGATTTAAAAATGTAATTTAATTTCATTATTGAATTAAAGATGTTTTGGAAATACTTTTTAAATTGATTAGTGTTTGAAATTCAGAAATTATGAAATTAACATTTATTATTTTACAAACAATGACTGTTATAAGAGACTCGCTATTCACGGAAATGAGTTTTTTTTTTTACTTCAATTTATTACTCGAAAATGAATTGTTTATCGAAAATTTCAATCAACAAATGACAACTTACCACAGCTCAAATACGTAAAATATTATTATCTGTATTAATAATAATTAATTAATTTTTATTTATGCACAATAATTAATAACTGAAATATTTTGTTCTAGATTCTAATCTAAGAATGAGTAACAGATTTGAAAGGGGAGCTTGCAAACGCAAGAAAAAGAAGCTACAAGAGTATGAGGCAAAGAATCTAACACCGATTACTGCTTACATGCATATGCCAACTAGTACTATTCATTTGGAAACAATGCAGCACCTTGTATATGAGGGCACGGTCTTTGCACCACCTCAAAGTAAAAATATGGAACTAATTCAGGAGCAACCTACTGAACACGAATATACATACGAGCCACAAGAAAATTATACGAATATTCAGAATTTTTTTCAGACACCTTGTAAGAGTTTTCAACAGTTATTTTAAGTTTTATATCTTTCCTATCTTATTCTAATTTCAGCTTACAATTTCCTGCCAGAATGTAAATTCAGGAACGCAGTTAATGCAAATGAGAAAGAGTACTATTTAAGTCGTGACTTCACCGACTTCGAGAGAGAGTCTGATTCCCAGACTAGCGCGCGTTTGCCTTTTGGCTACGTCTCTCTTAGCTGTTACTATGCTCGGCCATACCTTAGACCCTTGCTTGGCTTCGCCGATTTAATTAATGCTTAGGGTCCAACTAGTTAGATCTCTGATAGCTTCGGCTATACCTTTTAAATAGCTTAGTTAAGCTAGTTTTAGTTTAAATTATTATTATTTAGAAATTATTATAAGCCCGAGTGGCGGCTTTGTGTAAAGTTCCAAGTAGGGAGAGATTGTAAATATACTGAAAAATAAAGGGTTATAAACCCTCTTTAAGTCTTACGTGTTCTGTTCACACACTTAAATGATTATTCGCTTGTTAGTGTTCGTGGGGTTCTAAGTTAGAACTTTAGATTTAAATAGTAAAACCCCACAACCTAATGAGAAACACCAGTTCAAGATGTTGCAAATTTAGATAGTGATGTCAAATATATGTCTAATGTAACAGATGTTGGCTTGTGGACAAATTTATCGCAAAATGATAAATCATATTGGGCAGAGAGGGGTGCCCTTCTCAACTTCAGTATCACTGTGGACCATTTTTAAATTCTAAGCAAGAATATAAGAATCAGTCCAGATTTTGCCCAAAAGCAATTTTTTATTCATCAAAAGCCGATGGAGAAAAATATACCCTAGAATGGCTTGTGTACTGTCCCTCAAAAGGTCGTGTCTTTTGCTTTGCTTATAAAATCTTTCCAAATATTGCATCTTCTGTAACAGCACTAACTTCTGGAGTTAAACCCTCCAGAAGTGACTGGAAAACCTTGCTATCATTCAAAGTCATGAAAATTCGGAAAATCATAGGAATGCTATGTTAACGCACTTAACAAAAGCGAAAGGGAAAACTTTAAAGTTTAACTTTCAAAGCTAGAGGAAGAAATAAGAAAATAGCAGCAATACTAGCGTTACGTTATAGAAAGAGTTTTCACTGTTATTTGCACTCTTGCAGAACGAGGCTTACCATTTAGAGGAGACAATTAAAAGTTTGGAACTTCAAATAACGGCAGTTACTTTGGTCTTCTAGAACTAGTCTCAAAATTCGATCAATTTTTAAGAGATCATATCGATCGATATCGAAATACTGGCTCAGGAAAACCTTCATATCTGTCTAAAACTGTACGTGAGGAAATTATTTAACTTATGGCAAATAAAGATACATTTGTGGAGGAAGTGAAAAATCCCAGTTATTTTAGCTTTTCAGTAGATTCCACTCCTGGCACATCTCGTACTGATCAGGTGACCTTAACTATTAGATGTGTCACCTCAATACGGTTTGCCAACTGAGAGATTTTTAACTTTCCTTGAACTAAAAGATCACTCAGGGTAAAGCACAGCTGATTTAATATTTAACTATATTAATTAGCTATGTATACTACTGAACTTGAACTTGATTTCAGAAAATGCCGAGGACAGTCTTATGATAATACAGCCAATATGGCTGGTAGATACAATGGTATGCAGCAAAGAATTATCGAAGACAAACAAGTTGTCAGGACTGAGTGTTCGGTGCATACTCTTAGCAAACATATTCGTGAAATACTTTAAGTCCTGATCTTGAACAGGGAGCTGAATGCAGCTATGTTCTGTGGTAGAATACTGTGAATAAGTGGTAGAAGAACTGCACTTTAAAGGAATTTAAAATCCTCTTTTATTATACCATAATTATTTACAGCCACTTCCCAACTCGGGAGGGATACAGAAAATAAATGATTGCCACTTGGGTCTAAACTGAACAATCAAATTATTTAAACTAAAATTAAATAGAAATTAAGTAGTCGTTGCTCACAGAGCTATGAACGCGAGGTTGGTCTCTATGCTAAAGGGTACGTAGCAAGATTTAATTAATACTAACACACTTAGATTTACTTCAATAAGTAATAGCGTAACAGCACTAAGGCTTAGAATTTAATTACTAGCTAGTCAGGCGAACGTCGAACAGAATAGCAGTGGTCTGAGACTAAAAGCTCTCTCACACTGAGAGGTTCGTACCTACCGTTTAAATAGAAACTTGGCTCCACTTCAAATTAGCATAAAGCTAAAACGCGCGCTTATTCTAACGGGAAGTTGAAATACGAACAGATAGAAAAAGGCAAATTAAAATAAAACTTTGTTAGTTTAAACTAAAACCTTACATACTTCCCGCCAGAATTGGCAAAAATTGAACTACTGTGGTCCAAACGGACCATGTTGAAACTTGCAATTCTAGAAATACTCAAAATTTAACTCTTCCTACTTAGGCCAACCTTTACAGCAAAATAGAATTTCTTGGCCATTTACAGACGAAAACTTGATTTTTACATATATCTTCATCTGTTTTCAATACTACCTTACTTTCGCCTGAGACCTTCCAGCAAAATCTGGAAGGAAAGAAATTTTTGTATAACATAATAACACTAAGTTCTAGGTAACAGACTTCTTTTCTTACCCGTGTAAATTCTCACACACACATTATCATTCAAGCAAAATTAAATTCTTCCCCCAATTCACTCCACCGGTGTTGGATGAAAAGGTGCATTGATGCTCTAAATTCATTTTTGTTACATTTTATGAAACTTTTAACAATTTCATACAAATCATAAGATAGAATAAGTACGTTAAATTTCTAAGTTTACAGCAAGTGCTTCACATTCTTTTCTTTTTTTTAAAGTTCTTTTCTGAAACATCGCATTACACTGAAATAATAGTCTGTAGACTAAATCGTGTTTTCCTTCTACCGATTTTTCATTCTAGAATTTTACAGGTCTTTCGACAAAGCATAATACAAAAACATTTAGTTAACATTCTCGCAGCGATTCATTGCTTTTACAAGGCTAATATATTCACAATGCTTCAGAATCTACTTTACAAACATAAAGTAATTTTATAAATCTTTGCAGAATTACAATTTTAAATAAAAGCATCTTTCAAGATAAGTAATCATTTATCGCCCACTTGGCGTAAAAATCAACCTCGCTTGAGGTAAAAAGAGACCCTGCAACTTGCAGTAACACTCGAAAATTAACTAAATGTTGGAAAAAGAAATACTACTTATCTTGTTGTAGTCAGCCATTCTTTTCTTGGCCCAATCCTTGAAGGTTGAAAACACTGTCGCTTGGGCCAGTTTCCTTGACTTTGGTTGCTGACCGTTGCCCTCTTGATGTTCCTCCGCCGTCCTTTGCGGGGCCCTTCTTTCCATTCTGAGATACTTGCGCTGGGGAGGAAGATGATCCGCTCGACGTTTGTTCGACTGGGTCCTCTGTTCCTGGGCCCTCGTTCGTCGCTGCTCCTGGTTCCTGCTGCATTCGGGACGTTGATTCTCAGCCTGCAACCGGGCTGCTTGCTTCTCAGGCTCCTTTGCGATGTTTTGGCTGTCCTCTTGGCTACTTTGGGTTGGCCTTGTCCATTGTGCTTTGGTCTTTTGTTAATTGTTGAACTTGTACTATCGGAGTTCTTTCTTTTGAATCCACCTTCTCTGGTGATTTTCCGTTTCGTGTTTCTTCTACTTTGTTGAGGGGGGCTTTCTGTTTCTGGCCTTTCATTACCATTGTTGCTGGTTCCTGTTGTTGCCGCTGAGGTATATCTTCCGTGGAAGTGCGTCTCCCCGGATCCTGGAAAAAATCTTTAAACATTTCCATTTTATTACGGTCATAATACAGCTTAATTTGGTTCACATTAGCAGTAATTTTCTCACCGTTGTTCCTCCTTAATACTACCACTGTTTCGGTAATTTTCTCAATAAGGAAAGGGCCTTCAAAACGCGGAAAAAAATGTCCCCACCTTTTCTTCTGGGGCATTTGATAAAGCATGTTTGACTTTCAGCACCTCATCTCCAACTTTGTACTTCACCTCTCTTCTCTTTTTATCGTAGTAAAATTTCTGTTTCCTCTGGCCTATTTCTACATTTCCTCTCGCTTCCCGTATCGAATTCTGAATATCCTTCATTTTAAGTTCTTCTGCCCTATCTTGGACAAAGAAAAGTTTATAAAAGGGTGTCAAAATCTTTCTTCCAAGAAACAGTTCAGCGGCTGTTTTTGGTGTTGCGTCGTGTTTGCCAGTTCTAAGGGCAAATGAAATTCATTTATATGGCTATCCCAGGTAGAGTGATAATTCTTAATGTAACTTCGAATGATTTTCACTACATTTCTATTAACCCGTTCCGCTATGTTTGACCGCGGACGATACGGGACCATCTTCAGGTGACGTATGCCCAGTTTTACAAATATTACTAACAAATTGGGGACCATTGTCGGAAATAACTTTTAGGGGCGCCCTGTATTTTAAAATATACTTATTTAAAATTGAATCTACTACAATTTTTGCAGACGCGCGTTTTAACGGAATCAACTCTAACCATTTGCTAAAATGGTCCACTATAACTAAAAGATATCGGCTTTTGTTAACTTTATTACTAGGATAAGGTCCCAGTAAATCGATGCCTATTATTTGATTTGGGAATTCTGATTTAACACTATTTAGGAACCCCGCCGGGCGGAAATTAATATAATTATTAAATTGGCATGTTGGGCACGACTGGACATACGCCCTAGTAAACTTTTGCAGTTCCGGAAAGAAAACTGCCTCGCGAACTCTTTGGACAGTTTTTCGTATGCCCAAATAGCCAGAAATGGCCGAATCGTGCAACTCCTCTAATATATTCAATCTAATGCTAGCTGGGATAACCGGTCTAAACTCGTGGTTTTCATTAGTCGTTTTTGTATAAAATAAAAGTCCATCAATTATTTCGTAATTTGCGGCCCTATTTCTTATCGGCACAATATCCGGATGACTGAAATTCTCAGGGTCGGCCAAATAATTGTATATATTTTTGAACTCCGGATCTTTTCCGAGTTCGGCTATTACTGTTTCACGAGAATCTAATACTTTGGATGTCAGTATGGCTATTCTAACCGTATTCCCATTTTCATCCAAATTAATTCTGCTTAAAGCATCTGCCACAACATTTTCCTTTCCCGGCGTGTGTTTAATTATTAGATCATATTCTTGTAATTTAAGTGCCCACCTTATTAATCTGGGTGATAAATTTTTCCCAGAGTAGAGAGACCGCAGCGTGGTCCGTTATATACAGTTACTGGAGAACTTCCAGAGAAAACACGAAATTTATGCACTGCTGATAACACTGCGAGAGTTTTCCTTTCCGTGCGTCTTTCAGTTTTTGAAATGCCAAGTTGTCTTCTGCTGACCACGAAAACCTAGCTTTCTTCCTCTTCAATTTTAGCAAAGGCTCAGCTATTTTGGCAACGTCTTTAATGAAGGACCGATACCGTCTTTTTCCGAAAATAAGACACTGTCTTACTTTCTTTTTTGGTCCAAAATACGCGCTAGGGCTTATTTTCGGGGGAGGGTAAAAATAAAAGTATATTTATATATTTTTATTTAATATTTATTTTACACAGAACACAGAAATTTAAATTTATTCAATTACAGTCATGTCATCTTCTTCTGGAACATCGTCATAAATAAAATTCTGAATTATATTCTGATTTTCTTCCAAATCCATTTCCTGTTGAATCATTGGTCCGAATCTCTCATGTCTTGCGATATAGCTATCGTTAAATGAATACTTCTTGTCTAAGTAGCCTGTTCGTAGTGCATTGGAAACATCACTATCAGTTATTTTGTCCCATGAATTTTTTACCCAATTCACAACTTCTTGTAAGCCTGGTTTTACAAAATTACCTCGATGATTTCTCACCATTCTGTTTTCAATATATTCATTGATTTCCATCCGCAAATGATCCTTGAATGGCTTGTTTATTGCAATGTCAAGTGTCTGGAGGTAACCAGTCATTCCTGCCGGAATCATTATTTGATCAATCTTCCTCTCAGCAAGAAAGTTTTTCATGTCTTTAGCGCGGTGAGTACTGGCTGAATCCCAAACTAGTAAACCTCTATTCTGACCCCTCAACAGTGGTGGCAGCATAAAATCAACCCACTTTCTTATAACTGCTTGGGTGCACCAGGCTTTTTCACTTTCAATGACATAAATTCCTGAAACACGTTGAATCTGGTCTTTTTTACCTTTAGTGATTAAAAATGGCGATACTTTCTTGCCATCTAGACGAATCGCCAAAATACAGGTAACACGTGCACTATCCTAACCGGTAGAAGGAACGTAAATTGACGAAGAAGCCTTGTGGTGAACTGTCGTTTGAGCTCCTTGGCCTAGGAATACCGCGGTCTCATCCATAGCAATCATGTTGGAGAGTTGGTATTTCGAAAAATCGATGCCATCAACAAAAAGCTTAAACGCAAGTGCACGTTTAACAACTTCATTGTCTTCCAGCTTAAACAATGTTGTTGATCTCCTTAGAGACAGTTCATATCGTTTAAGGAAGTTGTCCAACCAGTGTGACGATGCTTTAAATTCTTCTGTGGATATATCAAATTCAGTTGCTGTTTCAAGGGCAAATTTTTTAATATCAGCCCTGCGCACAACCAAAGCCATTGCTCTCCTGCTTGCAATCCATTCCCTGATGCAATCTTCCAACTCAGAAAATAACAGCTGCCGACCTGATCCAACTCTGCGTTTTTTCTCATTTCCTTGGTCCACCAGTTGACACAGGTAATCGTAGTCTGCACGCTATTTACGAACCATACGGAGATCCAGCATCTTCTCTTTACAGAATGCTACAAGATTTACACCCCTGGAGTTTTCCACAATTCCCTTTTTGTACTCGACGGAATAGCTCTTTTGTTTTGTACTCATTTTAACTGGGGTTAAAAATTATTCACTTTATTTTTAAATAAAATTACGTACGAGGAAATAATCAGACTTACAAAACTAAAATGAATGAACGTTGTATACCTGCACTGTTGCTCAATGTAGACTGCTGCCTTATGTTGTATTTTTAAGATGAATTCCAAGAATTAATTTGAAACGAACTGTAGAAGTAAACAATTCATTTCTCGGAATATTTTGTTTCAAACATTTCTGTGAAATAAGAGTATTAGGAAAGCTAAACATATTATTACTTATACTTAATAAATCAACAGTATTTTTTAACGAATTCTTTTTGTCACATTATTTTAACTAGGGATTTTTTTCGGGGGATGTCTTATTTTACAAAAAGTTCCAAAAATCACGATAGGGCTTATTTTCGGAGGATGTCTTATTTTCAGAAAAAGACGGTAGTATGAACACATACCAAGAAACGACTCTAACTTCTTCGCTGTTTTAGAAACAGGTTATTTTTTAATAGCTATTATTTTTGATTGATTCGTTTCGATTCCATTTTGAGAAATTTTAAACCCTAAATAACGTAACTCTTTTGCGGCAAATTTACATTTGGACGCATTTATCTTCAAACAGCTTCATTTAACAATAAAAACACTTTTTTTAAATCTTGTAAGTGTTGTTCTAAATTACTACTCGTAATTATAATATCGTCTAAGTATATGAAAGTACTTTTACCAAGGACCTATCTTCAGACCATGTCCATACATCTTTGGAAAGTTGCCGGCGCGCCGGATAAACCAAAAGGCATCCTAAGAAATGCGTACGTGCCAAACTTAGTTATGAAGGCGGTCTTAGAGACGTCTTCGGGTTTTACCACAATCTGAAAATAGCCACTCGTAAGATATAATGTAGTCATATACTTTGTAGAGGTAATATTTCGAATTATCTCTTCTATTATCGGCAAAGGATATACAGGATATTTTGAGACGGAATTGAGCTTGCGATAATCTATAGCAAAACGCCACCACTTCGGGTGTGTAATCGGATAATCATTATTTTTCTTGCATAAAACTACTCGGCTAACATAACTGCTAGAAATCGGGGTAATTATCTTGTTCTTCGACATTCCCTTAATATGGTATTCAAGTATTTCTTCTTTTACCTTATCGTTTTTCAAAGATACAGCAAGACGTAGGAATGTTTTTGATACTTAAGACACTCAGCCGAATGGAGGATTCAACCAACGAGCAGAGAGTTTAAACTGAGTGTCTTGATCGATATGATTGGCCTACTGCACTTAGATATGTTTCATCAGGAAAGACTTTTGTTGAATATGGTGGATATGAAAATTAAACTCATACGTAGCAAACCTGAATTTTGTTTATTGGGCGAAGGTGAATTTAAAGTTTTAGTCGAACGAGCTTCTTTATTTCTAAGAAAAGTGAGAGTCAGTCCGGGTGTTGTGTTAGGACATGCAAAAAGCCTAGAAAATTCGACAGCCAAATATCCCATTAATAAAGTGCTCTGCAAAGCCTATTCCATTCCAACGAGAAATATGAGTTTTATTCAAGACAATATTTTCATAGGTCAAATGCCTAATCATATTGTGATGGCATGTGTCGATAATGATGCCTTTAGCAAAAACTATAAAAGTCTCCTTTTGAATTAAAGCATTATAAGATGAACTTTATTGGCGTTTATGTGGACGGTCAACGGGTATCTCATAATCCTCTTCAGCCTAATTTTGACAAAAATCATTTCATACGAGCTTACCAGAATTTATTTATGAATGCAGACGACAGAGGACTTTACCTTTCAAGATCAGAATTTGCAAAAGCATATTCTTTATTTCGCTTCGACTTGTCACCTGACCTTTGTGATGGCTTTCATTTAAATCCGGTTCGACACAGCAACTTAAGATTAGAAACAAAATTTGGGACTCCCTTACAACAAACTGTTTCGTTATTAGTGTACGCTGAATTTGAAAATTTGATAGAAATCGATAAAGTTCGAAATATTCCTTATGACTTTGGAAACTGATGAATTCATCACAAATTCGTCAAATCTTATCTCGAGATCCTATTTCTTTGAGATATTATGCGAGTGTTTTTCCTTGTGACAAAACACCTGTGATTCAAAGTTTTCCCTGTGCTCTGGTGCTCAATACTGATAAACATGATGAAAAAGGAACTCATTGGCTAGCTGTCTACATTGCAGACAAACAGACTCTGGAATTTTTTTACTCTTATGGACTCCCGCCTGAAGTATATGGAAAAGATATCACATCCTTTGTCAAGAAATATCGTCAACGATTCAGAATTTAACTTCTAATGTATGTGGACATTATTTTATTTATTTTATTGTTAAACGATGTCAAGGACTCTGTATGGAACTCATTGTATCACCCTTAGCTGGAAAGAATCAGGATTTCCAAATATTTCAATTTATCAAGAAAAAGATATGGTGTAAATATGAGTTTTAAAAAATAAAGTTGTTATTATTTGAAGAAAAAATTTTCTCTTGTATTTCTTTGTACTTTTTCTACATATATTTAAACAAAATTCATAATGTCTTCTCGTTGCCAATACACTTAAAGGTTGTTTAGAGATTTCCCGTAAAGTATAAAAGTCAATGTTTTCTTAACATTCTGTCATTTCAGAAGATGGAATTGCCCAAATTGGTACATCCTTCTACTTGTCTTCTGAGCGGACCTACGGGTTTGGGTAAAACGGTTTTTGTTAAGAAATTGATAGATCATAAAATGTTCCATCCAATGCTGGCTAATATTATTTGTTGCTACGGAAGTTATCAACCTCTTTTTAATTCTATGAAAAATGTAAATTTTGAAGAAGGATTACATCTAACCTGCAGACTCTCCAAAATGCTTTAATTATCGTAGACGATTTAATGTCTATATTAGCTACAGATACTAGCTTAAGCAAACGTTTTACAAAAGGAAGTCATCACCGAAACCTTTCGGTCGTTTTTATAACACAAAATGATTTTCACCAAGGCAAGAAGAAATATTCATTTAAATTTCCATTATCTTGTCCTATACAAAAATCCTAAAGATAAAAGTTAAATCATGCATTTAGCTAAACAAATGTTCCTTGTAAAAGTAAAGGCCTTTCAAAAATTTTTTCAGGATACTACTTCATCACCTTTCAGTTACTTGTTGATTGATTTACAACCTGAAACAAGCGGAACGCTTCGCACTGGCATCTTTCCTGGGGATAAATACTATGTCTACCAGCCTCGTTAGTTCATTTAAGTGAGGTGTTGAATGGCTAACGTGTTTTCTGCCATCGTGATCGATTTCAAAGTTTTCAATAAATGTTTCATCGTTAAAGAATTAGCTTTTTACTCCGTGCATGAAGGATACCACAGTTGCTGGTCATTTTTACCCCCTCAACCTTAGAAAAAATTATCACGGCCTCAGCAAAAGTGTTTTACCTGGATAAAAAGAAATCGTCATCACATGAATTGGTATGAAGGTGTACTACCTTATACTCATCTTCGTATTATTTTGCAATACTTGTCATCTATTCACTGTGTCATATACGTAAAAGAATTAGACAAAGAAATTATTTTTAGAAAATGTATTATGTAGAGACATAACTACCCATCACAAAACGCGTCAAGAATCGACTCGTCCTTTTTAAAAGAACTTGAAGGAAATTAGAGGACAAAAAAGTAGGGCTTTTTAAGAAAAGACGTCTTTTGGTTCAAAGGTGACGATTTTCTAATTTTCCTGATTCCTACAGCGATAAGTGCCTTATCCATGACCCACAGTAAGAAATTCGACTTGGTACCCCTGGATCGTATGCAGCATTTTGAAGATGAACATTGGAGTGATTTAGATACCCAGATTCAAAACATCTTAAAAAAGGAAATGGATGATGAAGAAAAATCCAAATTGTACATCTAAGTTCTGCAAAAGTATGTTAACGTTTCTTCATGTGAACGCATCTGAAAAGCAACCGCCTGAACAACTTTCTGAGACAGATGTAGAAAAGGAAATTATGCAAACAATTTCTGTGAAACAGAAAATAATAGATTTTCTAAAAGAGCAATCAGATTTCCTAGACACATAATAAAGAACTCATTTTGGACGGTCATGTGTTTTCTGGTTCCAACATTGTTCAGTTGATAAACTTCCTCTTGAGAAATAGAACTCAAAGACCTTTTGCCTTTGAATAGTTTAAAAATGTACTAAATGTTAATAACTTTCCTCAAGACTTTGTGAAACACAAGCGTTTAACCCATGTAAAAACTGTCTATACTGGACCTAAAACAAAATCATCTTTGAAAGTGTGGCTGAAATTGTAATGAAATGTTAATAATAAAAGTTAATGGCGATTATTTGTATTATTTTTTTTTTGATAAAGTTAACATATAAGACCATTTTTCTGATTAATCTAATATATTTTTGAAGACATAATCATAACAATTATTTTCTAAAAATGATAAGGAAAAAAAAACTTAACTTCCATGGCATTTTTTCCAAAGATAAAAAGAAAAACACCATTATTTTGCATTCAAACTTCTATTTATTTTTGTTAATTTACAAATGCATGATGTTGTACATATCCTTTTACACAAGCACATTTTTTTTTGGTATATACCATCTTTTTTTTTTTTTCGGTAATAACATTTTTAAAGTCCTTTTCTTTTTTAAAAGTCAAATGGATATGTGGTGAAGTCAGCTTGAATCACCCGTTTGTCGAGGACATTTTATACAGTCTTGTCTCAGATTTGTTGACTATCTTTCTCCTTTTGGCTTCCCGGGTAATTTTAGAGGGATTGTGCAGAGCTATGACATCCTTTCGGTCCAGACATCTGATGGTTTCAAAATTCAACAACTGGGAATTCCTGAAGTTTAATTCCTGGTTTCCAATGAGGGCTTTGTGTGCTGCATAACAGGCATTGGATCGGCAGAGACGGTCACAATCCTGGCATCCTTGGGGTTGGCCCAGAACACAAGCAGTCCTTAGGCATATAGGACACGCATTGGGTATGCCTTTCTGGCATCTGGTAAGGCTTTTTACAGGTCGTGCAGTAATGATCACTGCCTAAAAATCCTTTCAGGAACTTAATGACGTCATAATGCCCATCATGACGCCACAATTTAACCCATTGTGCCCTCTCTCTTCCTTTACAGACTACCTAAAATATAGTAGGATAAAAATTTTCTCTTGATTCCGAAAATCAAAACATTTAGATATTTTTTAACATCGAAACGAATTGCATGCCTAAAGTAAATCATCTAAAAATTCTCTGTGCATTTAACATCGAAACGAATTACATGCAAGCCTAAAGTAATCTAAAAATTCACCATGCATTTTTACGAGTTATGTCTTTAACATCTAAAGAAGTTGCATGCACTCCTAAAATAGAAAGTTAATCTAAAAATAAAAATTCATTGTGCATTCAATTTTACAAGTTGTATTTTTAATATCTAAATGAATTGTGCAAATGCATAAAATATAAAATCAATCTAACAATTTAAAGTAATATAAAATCTCCCTATGCATTTAATTTTACAAGTTATATTTTCAACATTGAAGCGAATTGCATACATGGATGCGTTTTACACGAACAGGCATAAAATATAAAATTAATCTAACAATTTAGAAATCAGTTTTCACCCATCTAAATGAATTGCATAAAATATTAAGTTAATTTAAAGAATTGCATAAAATATTAAGTTAATTTAAAAATTTAAAGTAATCTAACAATAAAGATTCATCCTGCATTCTTTTTTTCTAAAACTTCTAAACGAAAAACTTTCCTCTAAAAATAAATTCCAAAATCGAACAATTTAGAAAAAGAATACATTCAGTTTGGCCATATCTCTTTTAACGTAGAAACAAATTAAAGATATTTTAAAAGGTTAAAGTTCTCTAAAAATACAAATTCACCATGCGTTCAATTTTTTTAGAAATTACATTTTTTAATATGGAAACAAACTGCATACATGCATAATGTTAGTCATCTAAAAATTCACAGAACATTTAATTTATTACAAATTATATTTTTAATATGGAAACGAATTGTATAATACATGCATAAAATCTAAAGTTAATGTAAAAAGTTAAAGTAACCTAAAAATAAAAAATTCATTCTGCACTTAATTTTCATCTGTTATATTTTAACATGGAAACAAATTGCATATAGGCATACTGTTAATTTAAATATTTACTGTGTATTCAGTTTTTTAACATGGAAACATTACAAAATAATCCTAAACTATAACGTTAGTCATCTCAATTTTTTCAGTTCGTTAATATTGAATACTCAAATATTCAATATCATCTCAATTGAAAAAAATCAAGCTCAAATTTCTCGTTAAAAGTATTCTTATTAACTTGTAATTAATCTCTTAATAAATGTACTGCTGTTTTTGTAGTACATATTATTTTACTTTACATTCAAAATTATTATTATTAACTATTTTACAAAGTGTATTATAAGTAAATAATCAACTTTTAAACTTATCTTCTTCTTTGTGTACCAAATTTTGAAATCATTAAAAGTGTGCCATGACAAAAAAAAAAGTTGAGAATCACTGCCTTAGACGAACTCTATTCAAGAGATAAATTTAGAATTAAATCATTTATTCCAATATTAGATCACTAAAATCAAATTTAGGAAAAAGAGCTGTTTATGATGATGTAGTGAAAATATTTAACCTTCTTGCCGATCTTAGATTATCAAAGGTAGAACTTCAAAACGTTGTTGAGCTGTTAATGCGAGAATATCCAGAAGATGTGAACCAAAATCTAACTCAAAAACTTCTTTTGCACACATATTTGAGACAAACGCATAAGCCTTCAAAAATTTCCACCAATCTTAGGGCTGTTTCACAATTTAATAGTCACTAATTGTACTGGAGAAAGGTCATTTTCAAGACTTAAAAATATCAAAACTCAATTAAGAAGCACAATGACCCAGATGAGGTGCATTCAAAAATGAGACCTTCAAAAAAATATATTTTGATGAACTTATAGAAGAATTCTGTGTGAAAAAGTTTAGAAATTCTCCTAATGTACTATTTAATTTTAAATATATACTTGGATTGAATCAGTGCTTAAATAAAATAACTATTAATAAAAAATTTAATATGATATACAATTTGACATTTTCTTTTTTGTGATCCGGATTTTGTTTGAATAAAGTTCCATTTTTGGTTAAGACTTAAAATTCATAATAATTCATACTTAAACTTCAAATGCAAATTATGAAATAAATTTATCTGAATTGAATTTGGTTAACGTTCAATGTACTGCATATATTTAATTTCATAGAAAACATAATAATTTTTATTGCGTATTTTATTTTCGTAGTCAAAAATTACCATTATTTGAATTTTGTTTCTTTGTAAATGTTGTTTGTTATGTTTGATTAGTTATTGTTACAAGTACTATATATAGTCCTGAGAATAAATGTCCAAATAAGTGTTCTCGATTTTTTTTAATTTATTATTCATGCCGCATTTTTTATAAAAATTAGTACCAATCACAACATGTTTCATTTAACATATTGATATATATCACGGTAATGATGTATTTTATTCTCTCTCATATAATTTACAAACTTAAAAATGGGAGATGAAGGGGCAACGTAAGTGGAATAGCCTAGGGCCTCTTTTCATCTAAATCCGGCCCTGGGTCTAGGGGGAAGATCCTGAAATTGCAGAAAGTTAAGTTACCTTTTTGTGTAAAGTAAAACCAATGTATTTTTTATATTTTACATATATACATAATATAACTGCTCCATTATTGTAAAAAGACTGCATTATTATCGTAATACGATGACTTAAAGAAAGGAAGTTACAACAGATTTGGGGATAGTGACGCATAACTACATAGTTAGAAAGATGACACTTGAAGAGAGACATGACAGTAAATTCCACACATAATTTTATTTCTTGATAATGCACATCATTACTGTGGGTGTGCTATTTAAATAAGTGTGATATTTTAAGTGCGTAGACAACACTGGTACTTTTAGCATTCCACAGTCATAGTGGTTGAGGGTGAAATGAAAGATGGCAAAGATAATAAAACTTATGATACTAAAATGACGGAGATAATTACTTTTTGATGATATATACCAAGTCATCTTGGTAGACATTTATCTAATCATTGTTAAATAAGATAATTTTTATGTACACTGCTTTTAAAAGTACGACATAAGCATCTTAGACAGAAAAGCAGCGGGGATATGTCAGCAGAGTAGAGATCACGAAAAGGAATGAATGACGTAGTTGCTTGCGAAAAGTATTTTTGCCAACTATATACTGCTGTTGGTTAATTTTAGGTTGCTATGTAACATAGAAAGATCTCAAATTTGGGAGAACACCAAATTTAGAATAGTTAATTTTGAGGTTGCCAATCATTTCTTAGCGCAGCCATCATATTTTGTTATATCTTACATATTCGTGCTTCAAAAGAAAGGCTGGAAGAGCTTTTCAGGAGAAAAAGCATTAGTATATTAGCGAAGCAGGAGAAAATTTATCTTATGAGGAAAGACATGAGGAAACATCAAGGGCATAGTCTGCAGGTTTCCCTATGTCATGTTATTGTTTATGAACTTTCTCATATAAAGATTATGAAATACTTAAACAACTAATTTACAACTATTATAACAATATAATCTCTAAATAAAACTAAATAATAAATTAACACAAATATAATTTTTTTAAGTTTTCAAGTTCTTTGAAAAAGTGTCCAATGAAAAGTTTTTGTAAATTTTGTTGACGAAAACAGTTCTACAAAGTAAATGTTCAATAAAAGTCCTTCAATTTTTTCTTGATGAAAATATTTCCATTGATCTGCGAACTTTCATGTGGAAATATAAAACAAAATTTATGATTAATTGAATAAGTTCTTATTGTGCAGACACATATTTAATACAATAGAAAACTCAATACAAAAGCATAATGATATAATGCAATAGTGAATAACACAATAATTAATACTTTGACGATTAACTGGCACGTCCTTTCCAACAAAATGGTGCGGGGATGCTCAAGTTCAATGTATCAAAAAACCTCCATTCCTTAGAAAAAAAGTAACTGGTTTTTGGCATTTAACAATTGTCAAAGTTTTTTTCTTTCAAAATTCTTTCACATTAATTAATAAAAATACAAAATTATACAAAATTAAGACTGAAATTTAAGACAAATAACTCATATAATCAAGTTAAAGGTCTTTTAAATTTTGCAAAAATATAACTGAATATTACCCTACAATAAGAAAGAAAGGAAAAAATTTTGTTTTAAAATTATGAAAAATGTAAGTGTTTGTATGTGTGTTGTGTGTGGTAGCATTTACGTGCTAAACTATGGCCAGAAGATTGTGACTGGTAAAGAAAATAGAAAAAACCCAAGTCAGTTTCATAACCATAGCCGAATCTATAATAATAATAACAAATAAAAACAATAAAATTTTTTGAGTGGTTAGGAGTGTTCCCAGGAGGACAGCAGGCATGTGCTATCACTTCTTGTATCCTTCCAAAAGAGAAGATGCAAGGAGTAATACACATAGTGTAAAAACTTATATTTGTGAAAATAAAGATTGGCGATTTATCAAAATTCAGTTTTATTATCTTCATCACATTGTCTTTCACCCTCAGCTACTTACGACTCTCGAATGCTACAAGTACCAATGTTGTCTATGCACTTAAAATATCACATATATACAAATTTAAAATTTTTGAAATTCTAGAGGTAAATTTTTGGATTTTACAGTTATAGAAGCTTATGCAAAAAAAAAGTATATTTATAATCCTAGTGACTGGTATCATATAATACAAAATAATAAAAGAAAGAACCCTTTCAGCGTTATCGAAATGAATCGACAAGATTTCCTTTCCACAAAACCATTGGAAGATGCTATTACCAACAGAAAAAAATCAGCAAGTGGACTAACAGTCAATTGGCTTAATACACAATGGATAAAACTAGAAAAGTCAAACCCAAGCAGCATTAAGTTAAAATATAATTTTGACGAGGATGATACCTTTCACGTAATCATATAAAGAAAACAAAAATAGATAGGCCAAGAATTTTTTAAAATATAACTCAACTGATATTATATCCTAATGGTAGAACAATTTCAAAAGAAACAAAAAAAGACATCTTGAGTTTATTAAAATATATATATTCAATTAAACATGACTTTTACAGGACATTAAGAACAACACGTGGAGATCAAAATTTACATTTAAATAACTCAGAAGATGTTTGGTATGATGAATAAACATAAAACTTATGACAACAAATGTTATTGTATTATGAAGATGATGTTTGTTATGATAAATAAACATAAAACTTATGACAACAAATGTTATTGTATTATGAAGAAGATGTTTGTTATGATGAACATAAAACTTATGACAACAAATGTCATTGTATCATTTTTAATAAATTTCTTATCTTTTTTGCCAAAAGATATCAGTCCCAAATTTTTTTAAGATGCTGTCATTGTTCCAATAAATACTTACGTTTTGGCGTAAGTATTTATTGGACTTACGTACTTATCTTATTTTTTTGCAGAGTTTACACTTAGACAAAAAGACTATATACTTTTTTGATCAAATTAATAAGCCAAGAATTTAAAACTTAATGTATCAAAAAACATTAATTTTCTCAATTTTTGTTTTCTGGACTTAATTGCATTGGCTTCAGAGCAACTCGTATGTGAGGTTTCTCCCTTGTATGAATAAGAATATGGCTGTTTAATCTACACTTATGACTTAATGTCTTTTTACATACTTCACACACATGAAGTTTCTCTCCTGTGTGAATAAGCATATGTTCATTTAAACTAGAATTACGACCGACTAGTTACATACTTCACACACGAGGTTCCTTGCCTGCGTGAACAAGCTTACGCTCCTTTAATTTATATTTTTGTCTAAATGATTTGTTACGTACTTCACATGCATAAAGTTTCTCTCCTGTGTAAGTACATGCTGGTTTAAATAACAATTTTGTCTGAATGACTTCTTATATACATTGCATATATATGGTTTCTCTCATGCGTGAATAAGTACATGCTGGTTTAAATAACCTCTTCATCTGAGTAACTTCTTACATACTTCACACATATGAGGTTTCTCCCCCTCCCCCGTATGAATACGTATGTGGTTGTTTAACATATGTTCATGACTATCTCTTTACATATTTTATATACATGAGGTTTCTCTGCTTTCGAAATAAGAATATGTCTGTTCAAATCACTCTTTTGTCTAAATCAGTGGTTCTCAACCGCCGTTCCGCGGAACACTGGTGTTCCGCGAAGCTGTCCCAGGTGTTCCGCGAAAATTTTGAATATAATATGATAAGAAACAGTAAATTTTTTTATTACTATAAAATAAATACTACATAGTTTTGTTAATTATTTGAAATTTAGCAAAAATATTCAATATTATTCTAAATTTTCGCGGAACAGTCAATAATATTAACAGTGTAATTATCGAACGACGCAGTTACGTCGTTTGGAGTTACTCCGGGGAATACCACTAAATTTCTAGTGTACTCGATAACGCAGGGAGCGCTACGTAGTGTTGATTTCGTGCTGTTTCTCTTTCTTCGTACGTAAATAACAAAAGCGCAATTTCGATCTGCGGTTCAGCCATAATTTAATATAAATATCTAGTTTTCGTGAGTGTGTTTTTTATTGTATATATATATTTTATATTGTTGGAAATTGGTAAGATGAAATGCAAGTTGTGTAGTTTTAACAGTATTCTAATCTTTTTTAGTTGCTTATTTATACAAGACTTTTAAATCTGAAATATGGACAAATTTTTGAAAAGAAAGACTGAAAGTGAGGTTAATGTTGGGGCGAGTACAAGCAGGTCTTCTTCAATTGAAGGAGATATGCAAGGCAACAAAAATGCCGAAAATAAACGTAAAAAGATATCCGAATCAGTTCGGCATTATTCGGAAGAATATCTGAAGTTTGGTTTTACATGGAGCGGTAGTCAAGATGTTCCTATTCCGAGATGTATTGTATGTGGTGAAAAATTGGCTAACAGTGCAATGGTCCCAGCTAAGTTACAGCGACACCTTTCAACAAAACATTCTTGTCTAACTTCGAAAGGTAAAGATTATTTCGAAAGATTGCTGAAAAATCAAGAAGTGCAAGCAACATGCTTTCGAAAGAGCGTTACAATTTCGGATAAAGCGCAAATCGCTTCTTATAAAGTGGCAGAACTAATTGCATTGAAGCAAAAGCCGCATGATATCGCAGAATCGCTAATTTTGCCCGCATGTTTAGAAATTGTTAAGATTATGTTTGGCAATGAAGCGCAGCGAGACGTCCTAAAAATTCCCGTTTCGGACGATACGATAAAAAGAAGAATTATAGATATGTCAGGTTTTATAGAGAACGCAGTGACGGCGAAATTAGGTACAAAAAATTTTGCGCTGCAAATTGACGAATCCACTGACATAAGTGGCAAAGCCCAATTAATCGGATTTATTCGCTTTGTTGACGACACTGAAATAATAAATCAGTTTTTATTCTGCAAGGAACTTATTGGTCACGCAACTGGAGAAGACATATTTAATTCAGTATCATCTTATTTGGAAGAATGGAAATTATCCTGGGAAAATTGCGCAGGATTCTGTACTGATGGAGCTCCAGCCATGCGTGGCAGTATTAAGGGATTTTGTAGTCGAGTTAAAGCAATAAATTCAAATATAGTCTCTACTCACTGCTTTCTGCACAGGGAATCTTTGATTTCGAAGAGTCTACCAGCAAACTTAAAGTCTGTTTTGGAACAAGTCGTACATATGGTGAATTATATTAAATCGAGACCATTAAAAACCCGTATGTTCAAACAACTTTGTAACACCATGGAATCCAAATATGAATGTTTGCTTTTGCACTCTGAAGTGAGGTGGCTCTCAAGAGGAAAAGTGCTAACCCGAGTTCATGAGTTGAAACAGGAATTGCTAGTTTTTTTTAGACAAGAGGGTAATGATGTATACGTAAAATATTTGGAAAATGATGCATGGTGTACTAAGCTAGCATATTTAGCCGATATCTTCAGCTACTTAAATTCAGTCAATACATCTCTTCAAGGAAAAAATGAAAATATTCTGACATCCACAGACAAATTGCTAGCTTTCCAGAAAAAGCTTTTGCTTTGGAAAAATCGTATTGCTCAAAATCGCAAATTTGATATGTTTCCGTTATTAGCAACGGAAAATATTGTTAACATTAACGAAATGATTTCAAATGTGGCAGAGCATTTGTCAATATTGCAAGACAAAATAACTCATTACTTTCCATCTCTTAATATTGAAGACTTTGATTGGGCGCGAAATCCATTTGGTGAATTTGATATAATGAACCAAGATTTTTCTATTCAGGAAGCAGATGAGTTTATTAATATATCAACGGATCGAACGTTACAACTAAAATTCAAAGAAGAAGGAGTGGAAAGGTTTTGGATTTCCATCGAGAATGAACATCCATTTATTGCAAAACGAGCGTTGAATATCTTGTTGCTCTTTTCGACGTCCTATATGTGCGAACTTGGATTTTCAACTCTAACAAATATTAAAAGCAAAAAAAGAGAAAGACTTACCAATTTAGAAGAAGAAATGAGAGTAGCGCTCTCTTACATAAGACCCAACCTTGAGGAAATTTGTAAAGGTCGTCAAGCGCAAATTTCTCATTAAAATAAGTTACCATGTAATATATATCTTTATTTCAATTAAATATTAATCTTCCAATTATTTTGTATGATTTACATTAGATTTACAAATTTTATGATAATGGTGTTCCGCCAAAATCGAGACCACTTAAAAGTGTTCCGTGATCCCAAAAAGGCTGAGAGCCACTGGTCTAAATGATTTGTTACAAGCCTCACAGACATGAGGTTTCTTTCCTATAACTCTTTAAATCATTTTGTGTCAATAACTGATTACATACTTCACACACATGAAATCAATAGACACAGGGGTGGCCAACCTTTTTTGGGAAGAGTGCCAATATTTGAAAAAAAAAAAAATATGCATGTCACTTCTAACTTTTCCAACATAATAAAAGCTATAAAAAGGTGAAAAAAAAAGTTATTTGGCTAGACTGCAGATTAGGGGCCAGTCGCCAAATGAAGCGAAATCGTGCCAAATCTGGTAACCTCCTGGTGTCATGAAAATCATTAGGGTTTAGAGTTTATAGTATTTAAGGGGGCTTTTTGAATTTTTGTCATTTCACTGTGCTTCTAGTAGATTGTGTGAGCAAAATGGCTGGCGTCGAAAGAGTTGAACGTGTAGATTTTACTTATTTGATTCGGTTGCAAGATAAGGGCAAAAGATGTGTGATAGAATGGTGCATGAATTATGGTTTGATTGCGAATATGTACGAATGTCTTAAGTGTAAAAATAATACGAAATTAGTTGAAAGGAAAGATGCGATAGATTTGTGTGAATGAAGGTGTGTGTCCATTATATGTGGTTAAGCACGTGCTTGAAATGAGCGCGCCATTTTGAATTTCATCTCCATTGCATTATTATATTTTAGTGTAGATGTAAACAAATGGGAGTTTCTAATGTTTATTATAAATAAAAATTTATCGTAAAAATATAAATTATGTAGTTAAAATTGTTTAAGCACTTTTTGTTTTTCACTATACGGTAGTTTACTCATGTTTCAGTAGATCAAAATTTTGAATTCTATCTTTCTTTTTCTACTGCACTTTTTTTTTTTAAGTTTTAGCTTAAATATGAATCAATGCTTTCCAATCTTTTATTGCTGATTTACTGCTTATTACAATTTCTTAAATTTCATGCTAAAATGTTTTTCTTCATTTTGCTACTGTCTTAAAAATGGTATATGAAATTATGAAAAGTTTTAATATTGTTAATCCCATAAAATACATGATTATTAACTTTCAAATACTTTATCGTTGTTTTTATTGAACTTCTGTTTTAGATATTTTTTCATGTTTACATGATACATTTTTTGCATGTTTACAGGATTCATTCAAATTCGCAACCATCTAATATGGCGATATGATGGGTTAGTGATTTTCTAAAACGCGTGAAAATAACCAATTTGCGATGTTTCGAAAACGTGCCAAACTGGCTCCTAATATGCAGTTTTACCAGTTATTTATAGGCTGATTATGGCATTTCTTTGCAAGTACATCTGAGTAATGGACATTTAAAAAATAATATAATAAATATAACAAACATACAAACTAGGGGTTTTATTATTAATAAACAATTTTAAAGGTTCAGTCAGTTAGGCTATGTATAAAATAAAAATGAATAATTTTAAACCTTGAAACTTTCAGCACTTCCGCAAAGCGCCCGTTGGCGCTTCGGCAAAGAACCCGTTCGCGCCGTTGCGGTCGCCAAGCTCACCAACGGTTGATCGACGTCGACGATGAGCGGCGTACGGTTATTAAACACATGGAAGTAAGCCGCGTAAAGGGGATATTTAGTGCATATAATGAAAATAATAAATGACATAAATTCAGGTTAGCAGAGAAAACAATATATAAAAGCATATGGATGTAAAATTAACCGATTAAACGTGATATACGAAAATAAATTTGTATGAAATTAAAATAAGCACGGAAAACAATATATTAAGCTTAACGGAAGTGAAATAATAATCTAATAATGAGATCTTTGTAATAATGAACTCTTTTCTTGACAAAGTCATCTATTTAATGGAAAAAATAAGTAAAATTCGGATCTGTCTTTGAATATCTTTCAATATTATAAAATTCCAAAATATTCCTGTTTTTAACAGTGCAGTTTCTAAGGAAATTATAAAAGCATAAAATCAAAAAGTACTTTTATAGTTAATATCTTCATTGTATAATTTAAAAGTACTTCCAAAACTATGAAAATCCATTATCAA
>KK121074.1:446213-530766 GCA_000611955.2 Stegodyphus mimosarum
CGCATTCAAAGAATACAACGACAACTGAAATAACTACTTAAATTAACACGTAAGAATTTCGAATAAACCGCTACGTCATCTCACATTACCAATAAAACCGTTCTTTATAAAATAGGAAATACGCATGCGCGAAAACTACATGTTTCCGTAGCTTCAAAATACCCAGTCAGCCATGTTCGCGGATATACGGAGTTACCCATGTTGGCGCGTTTATTGCTCATTCAAAAACAATCGCCGCCAAGCAGTGGGCTAAAGCGCATTTGGGCCCTCATTTTAAATAGGAACTTAATTGCAACTATCTGATTACATGAAAGTTTTTTTAGTAATAAATTATGTTCTTCTCATACTTATTTTTTTTTTATAAATGTACTGCGCAAAAAAATAAAAATATTCGTGTTTCCAATTATCACTCACCCCCTCTCATGATTTTCTTCCGCGAACAAGCATCTGTCTCCGAAAACTTCACTAATTATATGAATATGTTTGCATCTATTCATTGTTAAAAATTCATAAAAATAACGTGAAAATCCGAAAAAAATAAGAAATATGTGAAGATATGGTTTAAATCTGTAAATGCGAACATCGAAGGTGGTAGTTGAACTGACGGGTTACCTGGTGTGAACTATTATCGCCAATGTTGGCGGTGTTTACATTTACCGGGCACTTTGCAGAAGTAAACCCCGACATTTTATTATGTGCATTATTATGAACATAATAAAATATTTGTTCAGATATATGTTAATCCAGACCTACAACAATATCCGACAGCCAAATCGTGGAAATTTGGAAAACTGTATGTTGGTGCAAATTTCCAAAATTCAATATAATTTTTATCACTTACAGTTGAAATAAGTTCCTTACATTTGGTTTTCAGTGTAGTATGCTGCTGTAGATCAATAATTAAAGGCTTGCACAGAAACTGAATTATCATATTGATCCTAACGTCTTTATGCATGAATCTGTGGATGGAGTTAATACAGTTGTTATTAATAGTTTTTGAAATCTTTTAATTCAGTAAGTCTTCACGTGCCACTGTTAAAACTCCGCCTTGCCATACTGTAGCACGCGTGCCGCAGGTTGACCATCCTTGCACATGAGGTTTCTCTCCTGTATGGGTCTGCATGAGCTAAAAATGGGCTTCCTAACAGAAATTTCATCCAAAGTAACTCTTGGGTGCTTTTCGGTTTGTTAGACAAATACATAAGTGATTACCTTTACAGAAATCTTAACAAATATTACGAATGAGACTTATCTGGTGAGTGATCTTTTGTATTACGATGCGATAAATAAATCAAAACAAAACCATTTATCAAGATTCATTTTGTCAGATGGGTTCTTTCACATCTAACCAATTATCAACGTTTTCTCCACATCAATAAATAATCGCACTTAATATTATAACAAAGAAACAAAATCCTTAATATTACAACATTCTATTACATTCCCCATGTTCTAAAATACGGTCGGTAAAAGCCATCGGTTACCACATTGCTAGTGTGAAAAGAAATATTTTAACCATTCTATAACCTCCATGAATTAAACAACCTTCATTGAGAATGACGTATATTTTAAGGAGTTGTTCTTCTTCGCGTTCATCCTTTTTTTGCCTTTCGGTAAATTGCCGGAAGAATAAAAATTAATTTTCAGTAAAATTGGCGAAATGTTTTAAATAACAGTGATAAAGATAATATTGTACATTTATTTTTGTATTTTAACTAATTAGTACTTGTTTTGGGGATTTCAGTTTCTGATGAAGTTTTAGATTAATTTTGCAATGTTTATTATTAAGACTAAGGATTTCTAAATTATTTTTATATACATAATGAAAATTAAAAAATTTTTTTTATATAAGAATTGTTAAATTTGCATCCAAAATATTTAAAAGCTTGCCATGTCGTGCCAAACATTACTTTAACCATGGCCAACTAAGTTTTTAAGTGAGTTTAACTTTAGCATTTACCAATTGGCAACACAACTTAAACCGGCAACGCCATTTGTCTCTTTTGCTGTGTCGCGTAAGGGAGAAGCTGTGCCATTTTGCTTGTGTGAAAAGTGTTTTTTGTGTAACTTCATTCGACTTGAGTAAATTTTCCTCATATATTTAACATGTCTGAAAATAAGAGTGAACCCGAGCAATTTCGTAAACTTTTCATCGGTGGTTTGAACTATAAATCAACTGAAGAGTCATTAAAATCTCACTTTGAACAATGGGGTGAGATTGTGGATTGCGTTGTGATGCGAGATCCTCATACAAGAAAGTCAAGAGGGTTCGGTTTCATTACATATAAGCGAGCTCATATGGTTGACGATGCTCAAGCAGCCAGACCTCATAAAATTGATGGACGAGAAGTGGAGCCGAAGCGTGCTGTACCACGTGAAGATTCTGGTAAGCCTGAAGCCCAGGTAACTGTGAATAAGTTGTACGTTAGCGGAATTAAAGATGATATAGGTGAAGATGATCTCCGAGAATATTTTGGCCCATACGGAAATATTGTGAGTGTAAATGTTGTGACAGATAAAGCTACAGGAAAGAAAAGAGGTTTCGCGTTTGTTGAATTTGATGACTACGATCCCGTTGACAAGATTGTTCTTCAGCGCCACAACTACAAAGGTAGAAGATTAGAAGTTAAAAAGGCATTATCTCGTGAAGAAATGGGTAACTTAAAAATGAAGAAGGAATTAGGTGGATTTGGTGGAAGAGGTAGAGGTGGTGGAAATCAAGGAAGAGGCGAATGGCGTACTGCCGATGAATTTGACCGTGGTGGCTATGGTGGTGGATACGGAGGAGGCTACGGAGATGGTTATGGCGGTGGATATGGAAGTGGCGGTGGCGGCGGTGCATGGAATGACGGTGCAGGTTATGGTAATAATTATTCCAGTGGTGGTGGAGGCTGGGGTGGTGATTTTGGGTCCAGTTATGGTGGTGGACCCATGAGAGGCAGTGGTGGATATACCCAACGCAGTCAAGGACCATATGGAGGTGGTGGACGAGGCTCTGGAGGCTATGGACGACGGTAAACATGAAAGAACATATTCACAAAAGAACTTTTCATACTATCATGTCTGTCTTCACTTAACATTTTTGTGTACCGACATTTTTTACCTGACACTATCGTTTTAGCTCGAGTATACATTATATGCAAATAATTGTCATTGTACCTTTTTTTTTTTTTAAGTAATCAGATTGATGCTGATTTGCGTGGTGAAATAAATTTTTAAGAACAAATTTGTTCATATGTTCTTCTTGACAACATATTTTGAAAATATTTGATTCATAATAGCCTTGAATGATCAATTTTTCTCTAGAGATTAACTAACTAATCAGTTTGCATTTGGCAAGTGTATTATGTGTAATTTGATAGCAGTCCTTCATTTTTCTAACTTTCATCAATATGTGTTAAGCCTCATTTAAATATTCTATGTTACATTGAATAGTTTAATATTCATTCTCATTAGAAACCTTTTAATTAGATTGATAGTTTCTACTGCATTAAATGTTCATGTTAAGCATATTACTTGCAAAACCAAATTTTAAAGTAGTTTGTATTTATTATAAAATATGTAAGTGTATTGGTATGAATGTAATCAAAATGCAAGTTTAAGGGTTTCGATATACTCTGTACATGAGTCAGTTTTGTGTTAAGTATCTTAGCATTGGACAAAGTCGATTGTAAGTAGGTTTTATACTTATCTGTAAATTTCAGCATTGATACAAATTTTGAAAAGTAAGTCAACTTTCTTTCTGAAGTTAATGGTAAAATGTATGATTAAAGTTAGTCATATTTTTTATCTGAAATTTTCTCTTGTCAGGCATTACATTTGAATTCAGCTTTTAATTTTGCTTCAACTATGCAGGTTAACATTGTACGTAATTGATGTTCATCGTATAGTGTATGAAGTCTCCAAATAGAATGCATTTCATTTTCATTAAATTTTTGTGTAATGTTTAGTACATTTTGAAAGCTGTGCACTGCAAATATTTTAATTCTTAAAAAAATGCCAGTGAATATTATCTGTTTTTATAACCACGTTAATATTTCATTGCCTAAACGAAACTATATTTACTATTTATTGTGTAACAACTATTAATGAAACAGTTCTTAAATAAATTACCATAAATTCATATATTACATTGTTCTGAAATTTTTTAATTACAATTTTTTGAAATTCCAAAAAACTCAACTTTGTAGTAGAAACAATTTTAGAAGATATGAGTCTTTAATAAAAACTTTATACAAGTTACAATGTCAGATAACAAGGTTGGTAGTCACATATGTATTAAAACATGTTCCGAATCTATGAACAGTAAGCTACAATAATTGTATACTGTAGTTTATACACTGTTCAATAATTAGTTGTTAGAAAATATTGAATTATTTCAGTGATGGAACTTCATAAGCTACTGTGCATAACTATTCTCATTCTTTTCTGGTTTGTGTTAGCTCGTACTCAGAAATAATTTTTTATTTTGCTCACCATTACTTAGTAATGTTTAACATTGACATATTTATTAGAAGCTTTTTATGTTAGCCGTTTAAATAGATCGTAGCTTTTAATAAAATATGCTGTTTGATTAATAGCCAATTTCATCAGGGAATAAAGTGAAATTTTTTCTGCATAAAGAAATAGTGATTAAACATTCTAATAAAATTGTATTATGGTATCAATATGCAATTCAAATTTATGGGGACATATATTCAGTAACAAATTTTATATTCTCTATATCAGACTAAAGAATTCCAAATTACTTGTAACAGAATAATTAAAAATTACAAATAATTGATACGTTTTTCATTAAAAATGGTAATTTACCTGACTTATGCATAGATGATTGTAGGTGTATATTGTAATTTTAAATTCAAATAATAATTGAAAGTTATGATAGAAAAAAACCGGAAGCAAATAAGTTCTGTTATCAGAACTGGGTTCAAAAGTGTATGCGTGTATACGTATATGCTTATACATACATTTCTTAGTCTGTTCCTGATAACAAGAGTTCTGAAAATAAATGATTGAAGTCTGGCCCAAGAAAGGAAAGCACTTCTGCAAAAAAACCAGTAAATGTAAACACATCTAACGATGATAATTTAACCAAGGGCACCCATCAGATTTGCTCCTCCAAAGATAGCAACAATTACTCTTTATTGTTGAATCATCACTCATTGTTCGCCTTCTGACATATAATTTATTCTTTACTTATTTTTTTTTTTTCGATTTCCATGAAATCTTTTTATGAATTTTTAAATTTCTTTACAGCTTCTCCAGCAATATACTCGGTGGTGTAAGATTTGGGGAGGGGAAGAGTCCTTTCTCAGGGCCATAAAAATCTGGAAAAACAAAATATTGCTAAATATGAGTTTTTTTTAAACTCATTTATAGCAATAGAATCTATTTTAATAATAATTATTTTACTTTCATATGCTAGCAGGCTTTTCTACAACTTTAATTGTATTAAATATGTTCAACAGACTAATTTTTATTTGCATATGCTTAATATCATGCTTTTCTGCTAACCTGAATTGTATTAATTATGTTTATACAAGCTACATGTACTATGTACAAAGTATGTTTAAAATGCTAAATTTGGGTAATATATGTTTTTTTAAAACTTATCTGTATATTGCTAAAACCATCGCCGTTGGCAACAAGAAAATGCACTGTAACCAACTAGTTCATTGCGGAAGTAAACCCCAAGAAAGTATTAAAATTATGTATTCTGTGGTTAGACACCCATTTCAGATATTGAAAAGTCTTTTATAATGGATAAACACGTGGTTGAACTCCCAAGTTTTAGGAACATTGAAAGTTTTAAATTATCTGGCTAAAGATTGTCTTACAAGAGCATTTTTCTTTTCATTTTTAGGTACTTCTCTGTTATTGGGACTGGGTTCAGAAATGAATGTATGTATGTTATGTGTGTACACATATATGCACGTACATACTTAACATTTCCAAAAAGAAGAGTGCCCATTATTATTTCTGGGAATCCATTTATATGAAATCTAAGTATATTTCACCAAAACACAATTTCTTGTCTTAAAAATTCATGTGAATTGGGAGCATGAAATAATTTTTGTGTCAGCTTCGATAAGAAGTTCTCTGCTAGCTAAATAGTCTTCAATTGCTGAATTAAATATTTCATTTAATTTTAATTTACCCATGTGATTTGGAGAAACAATTCTGTGTAATTGGGTCAATCTTATAATGTTTATAGTTTCTCCCTTTTACTAATTTTGTGTCAACAAGGTATATCTTTTTTTACTTATTTATTTAGAGGGCATAGATATCAATTTTAAGTAAGGTTTTAGAATGGCAATAATTTTTTATCTGAACTTGTTATATCTAGTTTTCTCTGTAAAGTGCTATTACTGGGAGTTTATAAATGGGCTCTATGCTCTCTATAGAAAGTACTAAATAGTTTTTATGTTGGATTGCTGTAGCTTCTACTCTTTATTGGAGTATTTCTGAAAAGAACTTGCACATATTTTTTATACTTTTTTGATGAGAACTGTGAAAGCAAAATCATCTTCCTGAAGTTGAATGCAGTGTAAAGTCTGAAATCTGAATGACCAGCATCTTTTGTTTATGCTTTTACGCATGCACTTTTGATATTTTTCATAAGAAAACATGAAAAGTCCTGATTTTTAATTTCACTTCGGCTCAAAATAAAATACCTGCGTTTGGTATTATAAACAATCAATCATCTATTAGCCTAAAACTGTATGATCAATAATTTGGCTCAATAGATGCCTTTTTGTTGGCATGGGGGATACTCAGATAACCGGCACTTGGCGAGGTTCCCGAAATCGCTTTCAGCAACTTGGGCTATATCTAATTAGGCAAGCCTTTATATGTTACTGCCATTGTATTTAATGCCTACAGTGTATGAACTGATTCATATTTCACACATTTTCTAAGCATTCTGTAGAATGCCAAATGATAATCTGGCAAAGTATGAAATTCATTTTGAAGAGCAGAAACTACTTACCAGATGTTAATAAATGATGTAAAATACAAAAATTACTACTAAGAAGGGATCACTGGGATATGATGTTTGTGGAAAATAGAAGTACATTCATTTATCCTGTTAAAGTATTGGTGCTATACAATATTACATCTCGGACGCTGAGTTATTTGCCGTACTTCACGAAAACTCAAACTGAACAACGACAACATGCCCGAATGTTGAAAGAACTATCAACCAAATACTAATACAACCACCTTTATGAGCCTTATTGTGAAACTTATGAGTGCTTCCGAGTTTAATTTCCGTTGTCGGGTAGATTCTGCCGAATCTCAGTCTTGGACAGAAAATACAAATTTATTATGTTGTATCAAGACCATCTCACTATTTTTATTTACACATTTTTCAAGATAACATGTATTTTTGAGGAATGTATGCCTTAAATAATGGCTTTATCATAACCTTTTTTCATACTTTGCTTA
Organism: Stegodyphus mimosarum; assembly: GCA_000611955.2. NCBI lineage: Eukaryota > Metazoa > Arthropoda > Arachnida > Araneae > Eresidae > Stegodyphus > Stegodyphus mimosarum. The sequence continues at coordinate 453,660 of KK121074.1, forward strand.
AAGAATATTTGTCATTCTATAGAATGCGTAGGGAAATTATGTAATAATAATGTTTAGTTCTAATATATCATGCTTTGCTGGTAACATATATGTAGGAAATAGAAGTAAGTATAATAATGTAATTCTGGCTTAAATTTCTCAGCATATGAAGAAGCAAGAAAAAATTTAGCGAGCAACATGTCTGTATTCGCCAATCTCATGGTGCATCATCACTAGTGTATAGTAGATATAGGTAAGCTTTATGATGATAACCATGAACTTGAATGTTTCCACATATCGTAAACAAAAAGGGAAATTTTTGAATTTGTGGAGAAATGGTAATAGGTGAGGATGTACCAAAGTATTTCATTGCAATGCCTTAATCATCCATCAGCTAACAGATGGCGAAATCCAGAAAATATTGCTACTGAGAGGTTTCTGCAATCAAATTTCACAAATCCTTATGACCAACTTAAAGTAGTCACTTATTCCATATGTTGTGAATTGTGCCATGTTATATGCTCTTCCCAAAACTCATAAAAAGTGGTATTCCTTTCTGCCTTCAATTGTATCAAATTTAGGCACTGCCACATACCCGTTAGCTAAATATTTAGTTTCTAGTTTTTCGACTCGATTACATAATAACAAATTAACCATAAGAAATTCAACAGCGTTTATAAAAAAAAGGTTAAAAGCATTTCTCCTAAAAATTTACTCGTGGTTTCTTTTGATGTAAAATTATTCACTAATGTTCCAGTGGAGGGTGAATTATGATGTCTAGAAACCAGACTTTGTGAATATTATTTCTCCTCCATCAAAATTGATGAAGTAATTTCCTTTACTCAACTCTGAAACAAATGCATTTTAAGATACAATAACACGCTGAACAAATATTAATTTAGGAAGTCGAACAATAAAAATCAGCATTATATTTTCAAATTTTCACAGTCTGAAATTCTGTAATGATGATGATTTAAATGTGAAAATATGCTGATTTTTGTTGTTTGACTTCTAAATTAACAAATGCATTTTGTTTTCTAAAATCGTATTGCAAGCAAACTGAGGGATTACCCATGGGAAGCCCTCTTCTGGCTGACATGCGTTATTATGAATCAAAATTATTTGAAACTTCCCGGTATGGTTCCGTTACGTAGACGATACTTTTACTGTGTTTGACGGTAATGAAGATAATTTAAATAGTTCTTTCAATAATGAATTCCGTTGATTGTGCTATTCAGTTCATTTTTGGACCTTGAGACGTGCAATTCTTTTTCATTTCTCGACTTTTTGGTCGCACATAACACATCGAACTTCAGTGATACTGTTTGCCGTAAACCTTCATTGGTTTGCCTTCCACCACACTTGAAATCATGTCATCTGGAGGGGGACTAAACAAAAATTAGCTTCATTTTATTCCTTTGTTTTCCGTGCACTTCAAGTTGCTCCTCCAAATTGGGTCTTGATCAAGAACTAAATTATTTAAAAGCAGGGGCTTTTCACCCAACGTTATAAACTAAGCAGTTAAAAAATTCTCATCTCATTGTACCAAAAGGCACTATCTTCTTTTAGGAGTTTATAAGAATTCTGCTGTTGTTCTTTTCTTTCCATCAATTGGCTATAAAATTGCACATATTTTACAGAAATGTAACTTTCGGTTCATTTATTCTCCAGTCGATTAAATTCAGAGTTTTATACTTAGGGACCCCATTTCAGATATGAATTCCTCAAGTATTTACAGGATACCTTGCCAGTGTGGTTTAACTTACATCGGTCAAACTAAAGAGAGCCTTAAAATTTCGTGTTAAAAAAAAGGAAACTTGGAAGTGTTCATTGTTTGTCCAAAATTCACACTTTCCTTTTTTCTGTGGCCAAAATTATTCAAAAAACATCTTCCATTAGTGAATTAGATTTTCTAGAAACGTTTCACATTCAAAAAAATCTCTCTATTCTAATTAACAACCTAATCCATCTTTACCTTCAGGCTTTAAGGAAAAGGGAAAGGAAATTTTTTCTTGTTTCATCGATACATAGCACCAGTAGCTTAACTCCAGTGCAGCCATGCTTATCTTTTTACTATATCTTATCTCATTCATTTGCACTTTGGCAGGTGAGAATGATTGTTTGGTAAAACTATCGAGGCTAGTCCTGTGAAAATTTTCAAACATACTGATTTTTGTTGTTTGACTTCTAAGTTAATACTGAGAGATTGTCAAGCCTGAAAATGCTTGAATAAGAGTTTAGTGGGAATCCTCGACATAGCAGTTGTAGGACTTGAATAGTGGAACTTTGTGAGGGGATACTCAGATAACCGGCACTTGGCGAGGTTCCTGAAATCGCATTCGTCAACTGGCGATAGGCGCCAGACAGTTGGAAGAGTGTTTAGGTTGCTAGCTCAGATGTTAAGTAAGATAGGGAAAAGGGAAGGGATATTTTCTATGTGTAAACACAGAGCGTTCGGTATTGTGACTTTGCAGATATATTTTTGTGCTCATGATCCAGTGTCAGTAGATGTTTTGAATTTGTTGTTTAATTATTTTCTAAATAAATTATTTACACCTGTAATTAGAATAAGAATTTTGTTTTTATAGAAGAAAATGACAAAATATGCTCCCTTTCTGTAATTATTGGCTCACATTAGACATAAGTTAATTACACTTCTAATCAGAATTATAAATCAAAAATAAATATTCTAAGATTATATATTATATCACAAATATTCTACTAAGGTTTTATTTTTATAGAATAAAATCTGCTATTTTTTCACAAAAAATGAATAAAAGTTAATTAAATTTGTTTTTTCAAATCTTTAAATAAGATTTATATTTATAGATTTTTGTGACGTATTACTCATCTTCATGTTTAATAGTAATGGAAGTAATGTAAATCGAACTTCAGACAATAAAACATAGAAATCTTTGCACCACTGTACTTGCAACAAATACATAACTGAAATACATTCTCCGACTGCATAAAATTGCTTCGGGGGCTGACAGTTTGAAACCATTGTCATAGACAACATTCAGATTGCACAAAAATAATATTTTATGGTTTAACTTCTAATGGAATAAATACAGATAAATTCAATTAACCTTATCCTATTCTATTTGACTGGTCTTTTTTTAGAAATTTAAATAATTGCATAACGTCGTGAAAAGCCATAGAAGCACTTGTTACAAATCATGTTTACTTGCAATTATGCAATTCAGGATTATATTTCTTTGTTTACCTACATGAAAATTATTTTCGCACTTATACAAGAAAAAAATAAAAATGACCCTTTTAACCTTATTTAAGCGAAATTATTGCATAAAAGAATCCAGGATGTCCAATATAAACGGGACTGCATGATTGAATAGCTTGGAATACATTTCGAGGATGTAATACTGTGGAAATACATGCATATTTTATTTTTTAAACTTTCATCTTTAACTGTGTGATATATACTGTATTTTCGTGATCATTTCTGCATATATATAAAGAACATGTTTTCAAACATATATAACCATTATTACGGATAATCGTTCAAATTAAAAAAAAAGAGAATTATAAAAATTAATAATGGTGGAGCTATATATATATCATAATCTAAAACACTAAGATGGAAAAAAAGTACGTAGATTTACTTAATCACAACAATAACTAATCGTTTACAATTTGTCCTACGTGTATGGTTTACCTTCTCGACGCAAACGCTATACTTTGCCTACGCAATTTTCGTCCAGCAGAGCTTTTTTCCTGATATTGGCCTGAAGGAATTATTGGAAAGCAATTTCTGATGCAAGTTCCCTTTTGGCGTCAAAAAATTCTCAGGAGGATATGGCGACTCAAGATGGCAGAAAAAATTGCGCCAAGGCAGATGGTGTGTTACTCATGTTCATGTTTAATAGTAATGAATGTAATTTAAATCAAACTTCAGATAAGTAAAACATAGAAATCTATACTTGCAGCAAATGCATAACTGAAATAATATTTTATGGTTTAACTTTTCATGGAATAAACACAGACACATTCAATTAACCTTATCCTATTACATTTTTAATTGGTCTTTTTTCAAAATTTAAATAATTGCATAACATCGTGAAGAGCCATAGAAGCGCTTGTTACAAATCATGTTTCCCTGCAGTTATGCAATTCAGCATATTACATTTCTTTGTTTACCGACATGAAAACTATTTTTGCACTTAAACAAGAAAAAAAGAATAAAAATAACCCTCTTAAACTTAAGCGAAATTATTGCATATAAGAATCCGGATTGTCCAATATAAACGGGACTAGATGACTGAATAGCTTGGAATACATTTCAAGGATGTAATATTGTAGAAATACATGCATATTTTATTTTTTTAAACTTTTATCTCTTAACGATGTGATATATATTGCATTTTCGTGATCATTTCTGCATATATATAAAGAACATGTTTTCAAGCGTATATAACCATTATTATGGATAATTGTTCAAATTAATGATAAGAATTATAATGTTGGAGTTATATATACCATAATCTAAAATACTAAGGTGAAAAAAGGTACAGAAATTTGCTTAATCACAGCAATAACTAATTGTTTACAATTTGTCCTACATGTATGGTTTATCTCCTCAGTGCAAATGCTACACTTTGCCTTACGGAATTGATTTTCGCCCAAAAGCGCCTTTTGATGCAACCTCCCTCTTGGTGTCAAAAAATTCTTTCCGAGGATATGGCGATTTTTTGCCATTCCAGATGGCAGAAAAGATTGCGCCAAGTGCCGCTTATCTGAGTTTTTCCCTTTGTGACTGAACAATAAATTACATTTCGAAAAGCCATTACATTATGACCACCCTGTTAATAACATGTAGGGCTACCTTTAGCCCTCAAAACAGCCAGCACCTGGTGTGGCATTGATTGCATGAGGCACTCATACGTAGTCTGAGGTATCTTGTACCAAGTATTCACCAACTGGTCTTGCAATTCCGCATATTGTGAGGGGGTAGCGTGGATCACGAATTGGGTTTTTCAGGTGGTACCACAAATGCTCTATTGGACAGCTGAATTCGGAAGCCAAGCCATGACTTGAAAGTCACTGGAATAATCCTCAAATCACTCCCTGACGATTTGACCCTTATGACATAGTGCATTATCATATTGGTAAACATCATCCCCCACCAAAAATACTGTTGTCATGAATAGGTGAACCCTGGTCTGCAGCGATGTTCACGTAGCACACCGATGTTAGGAATTGTTCTATGGGGATCATGTGCTTCATGAAAACATTGCCCACACCATAATACTCCCGTCACTTGGCTTGTCTCCGTCCAACTGTGCATCTAGAAGCCAGGGTTTTGTTTGGAAATCACTGTATTAGCACACTTCCGTCGATGTAATGGTCCAATTTTGATGTTTCTTAGCCCATTACAGATGCAGCTGCTGATGATATGCCATCACTCCAGGGACGTGCTTTGGCCTCCGGCTGCATAGGCCCATATGCAGCAATGTATGCTGCACAGTCTGTTAAAAAACAGTCTGGGTTGCCACTGTTGTAGCTCTTCGGTCACGGCATGATAATCTGGAGCAATCTCCACTCTCCTTTGGAATCAATGTGCTGTTGACTTGTTGTCACCATCTATACACCAGTTTTGATATGTGCTCTCAAAACCTGCACGTGAACAGGCCACTAAATGCACCATTTCTGATATTGATGTTCCTAGTTACCAAGCCATAATGATTTGACCTTTATCAAAGTGATAAATCAGCTACTTTTCCCATTATGTCGCTAATCGCACTATGTTTGGAAAGACAATGCGTAGCCACTCTATATACTCCAGGCATGCACGAGCAGTTGTTTTGCAGAAATGTTTAATAAAGCAAACAAATAAATGTTGAATGTTTTGTAAAAACTGCCTTCTTTAAAAGTCATGAATGTTTCATTATTTCATAGTTTTAATCTTCTGATTTGTACATATTATCTTCGTAGTTTTAAACTAATGATATAGTTGCCGAAGAATGAATGAATCCGGATCTCTTATTTTGCACAGTATGGCAAAACGCCACAACTGTCAATTGCCATGAACTTAATAATAGATTTTCTTTATTGAAAAATTTGAGCTTATTTTACATGTTTTTAACTTTGTTTTTATTTTTTAAGGTTACATTTAAACTAATATTTAATAACTTCTGCTGGCTTAATTTTTTTTTTTTTTTTCATGTGTGTCTATTTTAGCAGAAATTTTTGCTGCCAATACAGTATCCCACAGAAATTCATTTAGAAACATCAGTTTTTAAAGTTGGAGATGTAGCTTCTCAGTTCATGATAAACTAGAAGTTAATTAGCACTCAATTTTAGTGATTGGCAGAGTTGCCGGAAACACCGTGGTGATGCAGAAGGGGCATATTTTGAGAACTATTAAATCGATGTGTCAAAACTGTGAACAATATTTTTTTTTTAATTCAGTCTTACTACTTTCCGTACAAACCCTATATATAGAATGTTTTGAGTATATGAATGCAGAATATTTCAATATGCATTTAATCTATGGAGCAAGTGCCCGGAAATTGTTCTCTGTACTTCCTTTGAATAACTGTTTCATTTTACTTTAGTTCAACAGATAAAAGGCAACTCAACAAGTTCTATTTGCATGCCTTTTTAACTTCATTCAGGGAATGATGATTTATGTTTACAAACCTCTATATCACTTCAGTGTGCCATTTCTGTACGAACATTCCATTGTAAAATCTGCTTATTTCAATCCCCTTTACTTGCCTTTACATTTCTACCAGATACTTTTATTAATCACCATACTACAACAGACATATTCGTTAAATTATTACAAGGATCTTGTGTAGATTTCCTAAATGTCATTAAATCTTACAAGCAGTGAAACAAGGATTTTTGTCTTTCACATATTCATTTTGAGTTGCTTTTTTTGCATCTCCTCAGCACAATCAACTAATATACATAGTCTGTTGCAGTGAAATGTATCTATCCTTTTCAAGAAATTTAGGTCTCAAAACATTTCAGCAATCGGATGAGACTTAACAAAAAAAAAAAAAAAAAAAAAAAAAAAAAAAAAAAAATGCATGAATTATTTCCATGAAATTAAAGTATGTTGCTTGGCCGCAACATTTACCAGTGTACTTCCAAGTAAATTAACTGAATGTGCTGCACGGAGCACCTGTGCTATTTAATTCTGAATTGTGTGCTTTATATTGATTTTATGTATTAAGTAAAATCATAGATACATTTGTAATTTTGGAAAATTTCCATTGTTTTTGTTTGTCTTAACTCCTCCCCCCCCCCGGTCCTTTCTGTAATACACTGAGATCGAGAATTTTCTACTCATTTTGTTATATGTTTTGTTTGTTTCCTTAATTTGTCCCCTCATCTTGTAATTTTTCTTCTGTTATATGCCAATTTAGATATTTGACATTTTTCTCATCATTTGTTTATCTCGATGTGTCAGCGCTCCTTTTTTCTAAAATAATTAAATAATGCATCTTGCTGTGTTAGCATTACTTCTTTTCTTTTCTGGAATTTGTATTGGTAGTTCATACATTTTTGTTGTAATAGCAACTGTAATTTCAAATAGCAAAAATGTGAATGTACGGGTGCAGTACACATTATTGGAATTATTAGGCATGTATATTGTTCCATGCATCCAGGTTTGTAATGGATTGAATGTGCACACAGCACTGATGACAGCTTGATAAAATTTATGTTCGTAGAAGAAATGCAGCTTCCCACAGAAGTACTCGTACAACATTTCTCAGTTTTACACAACACAATCGGTAATTACCACTTCAAACTACTGAGAATAGTAAGCACAAATCCAGTGCAAAGGACATCTAAAGAGCGAAACTCAGACAGACATCTCTCGATATTCTGAACTAGAAACTGGCTCTGTCTTCGGTTTTATATAGTTTTGTCCAGCAGTTGAGAAATTTCTCATCTCGAAATTACTAGAAAGCGTATATGGTTACAGCTACATGCAAAGGGCCAGATACAGTTAGTTATACAGGCACTGGACCAAAATGTCACCACGTTTGGCATTTTCTCGCCAGTTTAGCAACATAGCCATTTACCCAAGTGTTAAATACAATCTTAGACAAAAAAAAAGATTCACCGAGAAAATATAAAGCAAATTGGACACAAATTGATATGCATACAGGTTTCGATGGAAAATGCAAAATTTTACATTTTGGCTGCCAATGAATGAACATGATGTATAAGGGCCAGATACAGTTAGTTATACAGGCACTGGACCAAAATGTCACCACATTTGGCATTTTCTCGCCAATTTAGCAACATAGCCATTTACCCGAGTGTTAAATACACTCTTGGACAAAAAAACAAAAAAAAAAAAAAAGCACCGAGAAAATATAAAGCAAATTGGACACAAATTGATATGCATACAGGTTTCGATGGAAAATGCAAAATTTTACATTTTGGCTGCCAATGAATGAACAGTTGTCGCTACAGCACAACTGGCAGGATATTTAAGATAAGAAATTACGATTCCAGTTCATAAATTCTTCACGAATTTTATTCCATGTACTCTGGTAGACAGTAACTATGCCTTGCATGAAGGTGCGCGAACGATATGCGCAGATGTCAGAATTTGAGAAATGTCCTGTAGTTGGGCTTAAAGAAGCCGGTTGATCTTACATACAGCTTTGGTTCTAATAGCATGTGAGAACGTGTAATTAGTTAAAAAATCTTTAATGTATTGCCAAAAAGAATGCAGAAATTACTTAAATTCTTTCATTTAACAGAGGAATTTTTATGTAAACTTAGACCCTAGTCTTATAGCAGAGAATTGTCAAAATTTATTATTTAATAAGAAAACTTATTGAAAATTATAATGTTCTCATATATACATCACGTTTTTAGTGTCCATACATGTTTATAGGTTCAAATGCCATATTTCAAAATCAGTTATTTTTTAAATAAAGCTTTTTTAAATCTGATAATTCATTTGTGTGTGCAAATTTTTCAATCTAAATCTCTTACATTAAATTATTTTTGCCTTTTAAATTACAGCCCATTATTTATTTAAATTTAATTTATTAATGTGTTTGCATTAACATTTCAAAGTTCTTTGAAATATTTTTTGTATATTGAAAATGACGAGTATTTCCATAGAAAAATTAAACAAGAATACAAAATTGTTGATAACCAGTATTATATGATTAATTGCTCATTTAATAGTTGATTTTATCGCTTTTAACTTATTTCACATCTATATTCTAAGCAGGAATACTCAGTCTAATTTTTATTATCTTTCCTCAGACGAAAAATTTCAAAAAGGAATAAGTTAAAATCTTGATTGTGCAAAACACATCTTTGAATCTAAATGTATTTTAAGATGTACAAAAAATGTAAACAAGATCTTAGCCCACCTCCCTAAGACAGTAATTTAAACTATTCCAACCGTTCAGGAAAACGATAAACATCGCGAATATAAAAATCTGCCCTTTTTTATGTGTATATAAATAAAGGACAAGTGTTCCTTCTTTTTATTTATATATATATATATATATCAAAAATGAACACATTTCCCTTTCTAATCTTTTGAAAGTCGCCAACTTTCAAAAGATTAAAAAATGATAAGCTACGCCAACCCAGTAACGCGCCTTTGTTTTTTTTTTTTTTTTTTTTTAAAAAAAAAAAAAGACTCACTACAACAGTTCCCGTACTTAGGATTCGTTCTTTTCGATTCAGCTCAAATGATCTGGATCTGACAACTCAATGCGCATGCGTCGTTAATGTTGGTGCGAATAGCATCGGCCCTTTCGCCTCAGACGAAAGGACAAAAATTTCTGAGACTTGTATATATTATTTTCTATTTTACTATATACTCTTTCAAATCTACGATAATGTGTAAAAGATGTGCCACTGCGAAAAGATATGCCTGACGATATCTAATTGCTATTATTGCTTATCCGACAAAGACTTCATCCGTCGCCGATAGATGGCGCCTCGCCTGATCAAGTTCAACTGAAGAATTTGAACTTTTATTATAAGTGCACAGGATTTGTCCATTTTTATGGAATTTAACGAACTTTTATAGGTCCTTAAGGGAATTTTAAACATGTAGCGGTAAAGGCCTTCGGGTCGAACACCACTTAACGAAGGATGATCTCCGACTTCTGTAAACTGTCAGCGTTTGTCATTGCGAAATTCTGTAAACCTCCTTATTTTGGTTTCAAATGAAATATTGAAAACACAAATAGCATTTGCATTTAGTTTGGATAAAAAAATAGTAAGGTCTATGAATTTTAGAAGTAATTTTATTCTTGTTATCCGATAATTGATTTCGATATTCTCTTTCGAAGAGTTTGTTGGCAAAGTTATACCCTAACAATGAACAATGTCGGATGATATTGCTAATCCTTACTTTTTGCTTCTTACAAGCGGTTTTTTCAACTGTGTTTAAGTGTGATCTTGCTCATCTTGGATTACCATAAAAAATAACTCTACTAAACCTGTTAATTCGACTTATGAAGGTACCTCTGCGATCACAACGGTTCCCCCGGACGAAAATGGCGCAACTAAGCCTACCTCGTGGGCTGAAGTTGTCCCCTTACATATGGAAAGTGTGCCTCCAGAGGCGAATAACTCGACGGAAGTGAATGATGTCTTCAACTTTCTCATAAATCTGGATATTACAACCATTAAGCAGCCGAAGTTTCTCCAAAAAGTGAAACAACTGGATTTCTCGGAACTTAAAGTCTTGGATACTCCTCGCGTCGACCAAGTTCTTATGTGCTTAGGACAATGTGTTAAACAACTTCATGTTAATGCGGATGCCGAGCAAAATTTTTTCGATGATCTTCTGAAAACGCTCGCTGGCAGGAGTGTGCCTCCTACCGTTAATCTCATTCATGATCGTATCAAATTCCTGAGAAAAAGCGCAACAGAAATTGAAGGTAAGTGCCCAGTTTTGCTTGCTACTGTGGATATGTGCGGTTATCATGTTCACCAAAAGAACTTCACATTCCATTACTGGTTGATTTCTAATTACTTATTATCATGAGACAATAACTATAAATATCCGCTAAGAAGGAAGTGAAGGTAGTACTTCAATAAAATTATTTAATCCAGCATTTATTAAAAATTGAATAAAGAATTGAATGCAGTTACATCTCCAGTGCAAGCATCTGACTAAAAAAGTTTTGTATATTTAACCGTTCAGTCCCAGAATGCACTTCGATTTCAAGTCTCAAGGAAGTGCTGCCATCTAGTAGAGATAGAGGGAACGATTCCCCACAGTACTCCCCACCCCAAGTATCACAGGTACGAGAGGTTAGAGATACCGAGGGTTAAACCGAACCTTCCGACCAGAGCGGGTGATTGTTGGTGCTGTAGTGTTGCACGAGGTTTCAGCGGGATTAGACTCAGGAGAAGGCACTGTGCGAGATGAAGGCGGAAGAATGGCACGAGTATTGCAAGCAGATGGGATGACGGTTGAAGGATGAGGTCCAGGTGGGTAATCATCAACCAGGAGGAATGCTGGCTTAAGGCGATCAATACTAACGGTAGCTGTCCTATTCTGGATGTAAATGGAGAAATGCTTTGCCGATCGGGAAAGAACTTGATAGGGGCCGTCGTAAGGTGCGTCGAGTGGCTTCCGAATGCCATCTCGTCTGAGGAAGACATGGGTGCAAGTCTGAAGTTCCGGGTGGACGAATGCTGGTTTAGGTGATAATCTGTTCATGGTCTCACGTAAGTGGCTCAGAAATTCGGATGGTTCAACATTCCTAGTTTCCACAGGGTCTAAGAATCCGGATAGAAGTGTAAGAGAGGAGTCATAGTCCAGTTCAGCTGCCGTGCACTGAAGATCGGATTTGAAGGCAGTTCTTACCCCGAGAAGAACTAGAGGCAAAGATTGCGTCTAACGAGGATTGTTATGACATTTAAGAGACTGCTTAAGGGAGCGATGGACGCCCTCGACAATACCGTTGCTGGCAGGATGATATGGAGACGAGCGAGTGCGCTTTGTCCCAAGCAGAGATGTCAGCGAAAGGAGAAGCGCTGATGCGAATTGCCGGTCTTGGTCCGTTGTGATGATGGATGGTACCCCGAAACGGGAAATCCATCATTCGATAAATATACGGGCAACCGTCTCTGCAGAAATGTCAGCCAAAGGAACGGCTTCTGGCCAACGTGTAAACCGGTCGATGCAAATAAGCAGGTAGCTTGAACCATTGGAAGGCGGAAGAGGTCCAACCAAGTCGATGTGGACGTGGTCGAATCGTATTGTCGTGGTCGGAAAAGTCTGAAGTGGACTCAGTATGGCGAGAGATATTGAATCGCTAGCACGTAATACAAGCACGGCACCACAAAGTAACATCCTTGGAGATTGATGGCCAAACGAAACGTGCGAGAATAAGTTTTTTAGTAGCACGGACACCTGGGTGTGAGAGGTTGTGCAACGAGTTGAAGATCTGTTTACGAAATTTAGGCGTAACATAAGGTCTAATCCGCTTATCACCAGTGTCGCATAATATTTATAAATCAGGGGTGAGTTTCAGCGGTTGCAGCTTCAGGGAACATTTAGGATCATTGACCAGAGACTGGAGTTCTTCATCTAGTGTTTGGTCGACTGCAATGGCTGTAAAATCAACAGGATCTTCGACATTAATTCCTTGGATGCGAGACAACGTATCTGCTACGACATTATTTGTCCCAGCGACATGTTGTATGTCTGTCGAGAACTGAGCTATTTAGTTGAGTTGACGTAATTGTCTGGGTGAACTACAGTCTGATATTTTGGTGAAGGCAAAAGTTAATGGACGGTGGTCTGTAAAAAGTGGGAATTTTTGACCTTTTCAAATATGCCGAAAATATTTGACAGCAGAATATATAGCAAGTAGCTCGCGGTCATACGTGCTGTACCGCTGCTCTACCGGGAAAAGCTTCTGTGAAAAAAATGCGAGTGGTTGGTCACCTTTGTCGCTGAAACCATTTAAAGCTGCCCCGTAGCAATGTCAGAAGCATCGACCATCAGGGACAGTTTCTGACCAGGTGTGTGGAAACCGAGAGTTGTGGCTTGCGCGAGATCAGTTTTGCATTTTTGGAACAGGGCAGAAGTCGTCTCAGTCCAAGGGACTGGGCGCTTGTCGTTTTCTTTGAGTCTTTCGCTTTCTTTGAGTCATGTAAAGGAGCTTGAGTATCTGCAGCTTTTTTAAGGTATCTCCTATAAAAGTTTAACATTGCAAGAAAACGTCGGAGTTGGGCTTTAGTTTCTGGCTTGGGGAAATCTGCAATAACTTTAGCTTGTTCCGGTGAGGGCTGAACGCCAGAGGGAGTTATTAGGCAACCTAAGAATGAGACGGTAGTCTGGCTAAGCACGCATTTGGCAGGGTTTAATTTTAAGCCGTGGTCACGTAAACGAGAGAAAGCTTCATGCAAATGTCTAGCGTGTTCTTCCTCATCTTTGGAGGCGACTATTATGTCATCCAAATAGGCTACACAACAGTCTAAACCTGACAAGACTTGATGAATGTAACGCTGAAAGGTTTGCCCAGCGTTGCGTAAACCAAAAGGCATACGGACAAATTCGAAGAGCCCAAAAGGAGTAGTTATTGCCGTTTTTTCAATGTCTTCAGGATGCACTGGAATTTGATGATAAGCGCGGGTAAGGTCAAGAGTGGAAAAGATATTTTTGCCATAAAAAATTGTGTACAACCTTGGATATGAGGTACCGGGTAGCGGTCCGGAACAGTTACTGAATTGAGGCGACGGTAATCACCACAAGGGCGCCATTCACCATTGGCCTTTTTGACCGTATGCAGAGGGCTGGCCCATGGGCTTTTGGATGGTCGGATAACCTCTTGAGACATGAAGAATTCGAATTCTTGTCGGGCAGCCTGAAGCATATCAGCGGAGAGACGTCGTGGCTTCGCAAACACTGGTGGTCCTTTAGTGTGGATAAAATGATAAACTACAGGAAGTTGAGTGTCTTGACTAGGTCGCGAATGATTAGTGAGCTGAGGGTATTGAGAAAGAATCTGAGAGAATGTGGAGTCATGAAGAAGGATAGATAATTTAGATGGCATTTTAGTATGATCAAACGTTGTACCACGAGAAGCCAACTGAGTCTTTTTGTCGACTAGGCAATGGTTCCGAGCATCAATTAGCAAATTAAAGTGCTTTAGAAAATCAATTCCAATGATTGGTTGCTTCACATCAGCCACTACAAAATCGCAAGTGAAAAGTTAATCAAGAGTAAGACGTTTGTTACCAAAGGTAGAAATTTGACTACCATTTGCGGCGTATAAAAGTAACTTGTCTGACTTTTCCGAGTGAGGTGCGTATCGTCGAGGGAGGACTGAAATGTCGGCACCAGTATCAATAAGAAATTGCAATTTGGATTTGGGGTCGGCCAAGAGGATGCGATTAATAAGGCGATCGCAAACGTGGCCAGCGGGCGAACGCCATTCTAGTTTTCCGGCTGTTTGTACGCGCAAGGGGATTTACATTTTATTGCCTTGTCCCCGAATCTGTTATGATAGAAACAATAACCCTTATTACGATGCTGTGAGTTATTCCATGAATGGCTGCGTCCGCGAGGTTTCCTGTTACGACTTCGAGAACGATTATGATATCTCTGAACCGAAGCCATGAGCTCATTAATTCCTTTGCTCAAGTCAGCTATTTGTTTTTCCAACGAAGTACTACTGGAATTTGGGGTGCTGATGTTGTTTATGGTGGCTAACGTGGATAATTCATGTATTTTATCTGCCACTACTGCGAGGTTTGCGCATCTTCATTTAGAGCTGTCAAAATTGTCTGCATATTAGTTGGGAGTCTATTAAGCCAGAGTGACTTTAATATGGGATCTTTCACGTTGTCACCAGCCAGTGCACGCATACGTTTGAGGAGCTGGGAAGGGCCAATATCAAGGCCCTGAAGTAATTTTTGAATTTTAGCAGATTCGCTTTCAGAGTGGACTTCAATAAGACGTTTTTTGAGGCTATCATATTTATTTGTATCCGGGGGATTGAGTATTATATCGGACACAGAGTTAAGCGCTTCAGAGCCAATTGCCGCTACCACATAATTATATTTCGTGAGATCCTCCTTAATATCAGCGAGAGCAAACTGCGATTCCAGCTGGATGAACCATAGAGCCGGATTGTTCTTCCAAAACGGCCGTGGTTTTACCGCAACGCGTGAAATTTGTTCGGAAATATTGTCTTGTAAAAGGGACATGATAACGGAACTGATCGAATTTATAACACAAAAAAATTTCGGTAATAGCAAAATTACACAATAATAAACTAATAAAGTAAAATATAAGCATACATGAATGTTACATATACTGTACTAAGGATTTAATTGGTGATAAAACAATGTAACGAGCAAAAAAGCAAAATTGATGTAATATTCTTACTAAAAATGTTAATGAGTTGTATAACATGAAAATAATGCGAGAGAAATAATCATGCAGATCTCAACCACATAGGTCATACAGACACATGTCATGAAAATTCGATTATAAATATGATTCAGAGTGCATAGGAATTTAAAAAATGAAATTGCTCACCCATTTCGTAGGAAGCGGCGAACGTAATCACAAATAATTCCGAGTAGCGGTCTATGTTAAAGACTCTGGCGTGAGTCAGTTTCGGTTTGGCTCGAAATACGAAAGGGAAGTAAGAATAATGTGGCACTGCTAAATTCTCACTATATGAAGAAAAACATCCTTTTACAGCATGATAACAGCATAATCCTACAGTAGAAAACTTGAGCAGGACGGCTGTGTTCCAAATTCACAGGGTCACCACTTGTGGATATGTGCGGTTATCATGTTCATCAAAAGAATTTCACATTCCATTACTGGTTGATTTCTAAGTACTTATTATCATGAGACAATAACTATAAATATCCGCTAAGAAGGAAGTGAAGGTAGTACTTCAATAAAATTATTTAATCCAGCATTTATTAAAAATTAAAAATTGAATAAAGAATTGAATGCAGTTGTGCAAGCATCTGACTAAAAAAATTTTGTATTTAACCGTTCAGTCCCAGAATGCACTTCGATTTCAAGTCTCAAGGAAGTGCTGCCATCTAGTGGGGATAGAGGGAACGATTCCCCACACTACTAAGTTTAGTATACCTGAAGCTAGCACTATATCTAAAAACAAACTTAAGAGTACTGTATCTAATATGAATGATGATGTAACTGAATGGTTTCAAAAGGCAGCTAAATCTGCTAAAAGTAAACGCATTAGTAAAATTACCCCCCCTCCAAATCTCTCTTAAAAATAAATTTGCTACTTTAATAAACGAAACTAGTGTTGCTCATGCTAGCACTGATAATTCACCATGTGATATTAATCCAAATCCTAGTAATCATTATGATTGTAATGAAAATGATTTGTAATTCTATGAACGTAGATTCTGACCATGATTTAAATTCTGCTGCTTTGGATGCTAAAAGTCACCAGCAGTTAGAATCCCGAAAACCCTCTCCCATAATGGTTAAGCCTGAGCAGGGTATCTCATTTTATGACTTCCTCAAAATGTTAGCAGAGAAACTACCGGAAACAAAGTTCTACTGCCGTATCAACGGTGAATTTCTAAAAGTAGAGCCTACCACTTTTGAGGACCATAGGGTGCTCAGTAAGTACTTTTTGGATAATTCCATTGAATGTTATGTTATAAACCCCCGCCACAGAAAACCCATCAAAGTTCTATTAAGAGGCCTGCCCTCAGACCCTAAAGTAGAAACCGTTATTGAATCCCTCAGGGAGCTAGGTTTTAATGTAATGTCCAACTAACCAAATATAAAACCAAAGCTCAAATGCCTCTATTTGAGGCTCAGCTATTTCCAAATGATAAAATTGATACTATCTACCATGTTACCCACCTTATGTATTTCAAAATTACTGTAGAAAAATATATTTCGAAAACACAAGTCCCCCAGTGTCACAATTGCCAGAAATGGCATCACTCCTCCGAGAACTGCCACGTTGCACCTCGTATTGTAAAGTGTGCAGGCTTCCACAAGACTGGAAATGGTGACAAGGGTCACTTAGATACGCCGAAGTGCACCAACTGTATAGGCCCTCACGTAGCCTCATACAGAGGTTGCCCAAAATTCCCAAAGTCCAAGAAAGAACATACTTCTGCAATCCGCCCTGGCATCGCATTTGCGCAGGCGCTCAATGCTGGTAGGACAAAAGCACCAAAACTACTAGTAATCAAGCGGCTGCTGCCGATCTTAATATAGGCTACCCCCGCATGGACAACAGCATAAATTCTATTCCCACGCCACCTTATCCTGCTCAGTCTGGTAGTTTAGAATTACTCGGCGTTATGAGAGAAGTAGAAAATCTTTTCGGCTTTAACCTCAGCAAAATTATTTCCATATATAAAAGTAAAATTCCCGAATTAAAAAAAATGTGAGCATATTATAGACAAGATTCAAATTCTGCACCTCATCCTAGAGGAGATACATCAATTAGACCATCAATTCACCTTAGACTACTTGACGAATCACATAGCTATTCCTAAATTTTTCTCGTTATTATCATTATCCCATTAATTCCTCATCCTACTTACTTTCGTAAATTATTTGTTAGTACTTTTATCTATGTAGCAAGCTGCGCACTTATTCTTCATCTTCAATGGCTAGCAGTATTGATATCGATCGGCTTGGTTGATATGATATCAACTGTTATTTACGTGTTCTTCAACCTATGATTTCTGTTCGAAACTAATACACATTCGAAAATCTATATGTATTTCCCTGGGTTTGCGACACACGTGCCCATTTTGCGAACGTTTCGATTTTGCCTGAACGTTTCAATTTTTAAATTACTTGTTTCTATCTGTTGGAATCTGGCAACAATAGAGATTTCGCGGGAATGGTATGAGTATAAATATTCGTTGTTTTGAAAATTGTTTGGCAAAATGTATATTAAAAGTCTGTGTATCGAAGGTTTCAAATCATATGGAAATCGGACCGAGATAACGGGCTTTGATCCCTTATTTAATGCAATTACTGGATTAAATGGTAGTGGTAAATCAAACATATTAGATTCGATTTGTTTCGTCTTGGGTATTACAAATTTATCCCAGGTATTTTATTTACTTTTCTTTATTTTTAGCTTGAATTAAGTATTTATGCTTTAAATTTGAAACTGTCATCGAGTACGGCCTTCATTTCAGGTTAGAGCCACTAATTTAAATGAACTTGTGTATAAAAATGGTCAAGCCGGTATAAATAAAGCGACTGTTACAATAACTTTTGACAACAGAGATTCTTCTGGAAGTCCTCTTGGTTACGAAAATCACAAGGAAATATCCGTCACCCGAATTGTAAGCCTTTTTATTATACTTAATGTGTAGCAAAGTTAATTTTAGTACTGCCTGTTTAAAGTATAAATATTTAACGTCTAATCTAGAACTTTAAGACAGACTTTAAAAGTTTCAAACTTTAGAGTTTAAAGTTTTTACTCTACTTTTTTTTTGTTGCGAAATTTTGTTTAATATCGACCTCTTATCAAATCATTCATCTTTTTATAATATCATCAAATTTTTATAAAATAATCATTAAAACTTTGTCACCAAATATAATGCGTAACGTAATACACATATACTCAAAACATGCCTTTTCCCTTCTAGAAAGTGTACTTACTGATCACATAATCAGTGCCCATTATTCAATTAAAAAAATATTTTGGTAACAGAAATGGTCACTAATTCTGCATGGCTTGATGCTAAACCAAAACTAAAAAGCTAAACACACTAAAGCTGAACACATCAAAATTATAATACAGTTTTATCTCTTTTCTAACAAGCTCACCTACGTGATGCTAACACTACAGTATTTTCTGAATTGTATGTTGTGTTATAAAACTTACATTCTCTTCTATATCAGTCCAGTTCACATCAAAAATTAAAAATATCCAGGTAAGTTTCTCTGCTTATTCTGTATTCGTTTTCTGCAACGTAAGTTATTTACACTGATGTTACAAAACGGGCTGATATTTTGGAAAAAATTTTCCTTATTAATTTAACCATTTAATGCTAATTTATTTAATGTTTGCTGTGCAAGAAACAACATAAATGTTTGCATTGGAATCTTTCTTTAAACCTGGAATATTTTATGAACACCTTTGTTGCTATTGTGAAATTGGACTCCACTTGCATGATTACAAAATAAAATGTAACTTTAGACCTTCAAATATATCAAAATTTATATTTCAGGCAATAAACAATACTTGTCTTCTGTAGCAGTTTTGGCAAATGAAAGCAGTGTTTACACAGTGTGGGCTTATCATAGCACGATTTGTTGCCAATTGTAAATATCCATGTTAAAAATAATTTCAGGATACCCCTTGTTGAAAATTGGTGATTTTTTGGCACCATTCCAGTTTACGTCCAACACCCTTTACAGTAAAATGGCATCCAAAACATAATTCAAACAAAAAATACATAATCTTAGTAAACTGCATTTCAAACTAAACAAGGAAATAACATAAGAATGGAAATACATGTTATCTAATCGAAGCAGTACAAAAAGGAAATACTGACTTAAAGTTTCTGTTTCTTCAATATGTATGACATGCAGAATTCCTTAACAGCATTAAAAAACTATTTAAAATTATCTAAACTAGATTTTATATACTGCCATCACCACATTAATTCACAAAAGTAAAAATGGAAAATATCCTCCGGACTGTCTGTAGCATTTCTTTTGAAAATCCCTCTTTATTACACCCCACATACCTTCCATAGTGTTGATATGAACTTCGGTTTTGAAATCCTTAAATCTCCGTGCTTAATTTACTGAGAGGTGAACGAAGCTATTTAAATCTTCATTTACACACTACTCAATCAATTTTTCTTTCTCCCAGTTGTTCTGAAGTGTACAGAAACTTCAGGTTAATCGTACCACCAGCAAGCATTTTACGGTGTAAAGCACAAAATAAGTAACATACTTCCTAACCGACATCCATATATAAGACCTTACAAATATTTTTTCATCAGTCAAAATGATTACAGTAAATGATAAATTGGGAGTTCATTCAGTATCTATACCATACAAATTTAATATACATTTATGTATAAAAGAGCAATAGGACTGATTTATTTTTAAAATGCATGGGTACTTCATTGGAAATTTTAGTGAGAAATTCATGTATGAAATTTAAAAAGAAGTGTTTATTTCCAATTACAATGTCTAATTTTTCACTGCAATGTATATTGTATCTGCTTAAATTATCGTTTATATAATGGAAATATCGAGAAGTGAAAAGAGGAAAAAGTTTATCAAAATGATTTAAGTTTTAACAACCCCTTATCCAGTACTTCAAGAATAGTGATAATTTAAGCTGCAAGTAAAATAATTCAAAGAAATAAATAGGAAATATTTCAGCATTATTATAAAGTGATGCCTAGTAAGTGTTTTTGTCTACACCTCCGGGATCATCAGAAATGTGTGTAATTACTTAGATGATCCATTCATTTACTTTCGATTTTGGGTTTTGGGGATTGGAATTTTTTAATATATTTATTGTTGTTATCATGTTGGTAATATATGTTTTGATTATTATTTTGTTATTATTGTGAAGTTCCTTAATTCTTAAAAACCAAATTATATAAGAAATTTAATGTAAATTTGTAATTATTATATGCAATAAAATGTTTTAGAAGTTTATTTAAAATAACATAATTCAGCAAAACTTATTTGATTTATACATTGATTATCATATTTGGTAAATTATATGATTAATTGATTTAAACATAATTGTTTAATTGACATATATAAACATGCAGGAAAATTCAAGTTATTATTTTACTTAATGCAACTTTGTTAGCAATTTATTTAAAAATATATATAATTATACTGAACATTTATTTTTTTCAGATTCTTTTCCATAGCTACAGTTTAGCAATTGCTGCTAATAGTTCCTCAAACATCAAATATAGCTTCTTTTTCTGCTAATTGCACTTGTACAGATCAGTAATCAGAGATCATTTGTTTTTGCCAAATCTTACGTAGGTCGTTGTTTTTAAATCACTGATCATGTACAGATCATTTATTTATTTTTTTTTTAAAAAGCTGTAAAATCCACTTTTTCTTCAAAGCCGCTACAAGCGACAAGGTCCTGATAAACTCTAAAATTTTGAACTTTTATCTTAGGTGGTTCTGATTGTGTATTTATGAAAATATCTATATATTTTATTTACTTCACTAGCCATAGGTAGCTTATTTGCCGCAGTCTAAACATAACTATTTACTGTATATGGAGCAGCTGGCGCCTAAGACAGAACAAGGCAAATTATTTTCTTTGTTAAATGCATTTTTCTTGGACCTCCTACTCACACCTAGGCAAAACTAATAAGCTAAACAGACAATCAGTGTCATTTAAAAATTCAAGCTACAGCCGTAGATATAATTACAAATCTCAAGCACCTGGTAACCCTATAAGTAATTTGTATATGCTCAGATTGTAGTCTGTGAACACAGCATTACAACCTGAAGTTAGACGTTTTATATAAGCGAAAGTAAGACAAAAATACACTCTATAACAAAAAAATTGACTGACCAAGAAGGAGTTGTCCGATGAGACAAAAATTGGTGTATAGGAAGATTATGTACAGAATAGAAAATGATTAAAATTACAGAACAATTGAATGATTTATTTCAGAATTACATAGTTAGAAAGTAATGAGCTTCATAAGGTATTGACCTGCCTCTAGCCTGGATGCAAGCTGCCACACGTCGTGGAATAGACTGATGAAGCTCCCGGATGGTCTCCAGTGGTATTTCTGCCAAATTTGCTCCAATTGTCAGGGTAGGTAATCAGCATTCCCTGGTAGATGCTGTCGCCTTCCCATTATATCCCAAACATGCTCGATGGAAGAGAGATTTGGCTGGCCGAAGAAATGTTTGACAAGCTGTAAGACAGTTCGTACAACACATACCACATGTGGTCTGGCATTATCTTGCTAAAGGTTAGGGTACTGCAAAAGGAACAGTAGCAAAACAGGTCTCAGAATGTCATTGATGTACTGCTGTGTTGTAAGTGTGCCTGTAATGACGACCAAAGAGGTCTGGCTATCAAGGGAAATGGCACCCCAGTCCACAACTCCTGGTTGAGAGCCTATGGGTTATGCAGTAATGAAAGCAGGATCGGCATGCTGCTCTGAGCGTCTCTGGGCATGTCTTTGATGATCGTCACAACACAGTTGGAAGCAGGATTTGTCGCTAAACACTACATCCCCAGTCAGCATCATTTCAACCTGAATAAGCCAAGCACCACTGTAATCTGGTTTGACAATATACAGGTTAGAGTGGCAGGTAGCGTAACATTCAGTGCGAGCGTGGTTCTCGTTCTGTTAGCCGTCTGTGAATGGTCATGATAGTCACTTGTGTCCGGGTTGCACATGTGATGGTTGATAGCCATGAATCAGGCTTTGTAACAGCTGATCTGACAATCACTCTGTCCTCCCGATCTGATGTGGCCCTAGATCGACCACTACCATCATGAAGCTGAAATCTGCCACTGTTCACCTATTCTTGCCAGCATCTTTTAATCGCCACATCGCTTCGACTCATGTGACAATTTTCCCAACCTGGCTCTTTCAATTCAATGATGCGATCTCTTTCAAACTCTTACAGTTGTTCGTAATGAGCTCAAATCCTGTGGTGAGGCATTTTTTCAGTCATTGAAAGGTATCCTAAATCGCAATGCAACAGAAATTTTTAACAACAATTCAAGAACAGCTCCTTTTATATATCTGCTGGATGCGCAGTTTTGACGCACTGGAGATCACATTGTTCATTCATTGGACACCAAATTTGAATCATTTGCATATTTGGTGAAAACATTTATGCATATGAAATACCAAAGCAATCAGATGATTCTTTCTTGGTGCGTCGATTTTTTTGTTCTAGAGGGTATATTAAGGTTCACAAAACTAAGAATTATAGGAACAAATTTTAAATTGAGATAGAAGCTACTTTTCTGAATTATTTTTTTTCTATACTTTTTTTTTAAATGCTCTTTGCCTTTTGTTTTAAAGTAAACCCAGCTGATAATCTAGGGGCATTTTATGGTTTCAGCTTTTGATTCAGTCATTCTGGTTTTATAGGAGGATTTTCAATCTAAATTTTAGCTGTAAAGATTAATCATTATTAAGTTTGGCTTATTTTAGTTTTAATTTCTTTAGTCTGCAAAGTATTTGCCTTATAAGTATTGTGATGTAAGATTATTTAAAATTTAATGTTTTAAATTTTATGATCAGGAGGGATTTTAGCAATAAACCATTAATCATTACAAACCATGTTTGTTGATCCATCAACAGGTTGCTAGATAAATGCAGTTGAAAAATGCAATACTGTGCTAATCCAGAACAAATGGGAAAATTATGAATTTTACGTAGCGAAACGTTTATTTAAAATTGACTAAAATAATTTATTTAAGTATTCATTTAAATAAAATATTTACCTGTTTCAATAAATTCCTTGAAATTGTGGTCAATATAAACTGGAAGGACTATCAGGTTTCTCATAAGATGAAATCTGAACCTCGCTTTTCATCAAGCTGGGGGGAGACATATCCGCAAAAAGTATTGTTTTCAGATTGGATTTCAAATATTATTATTATTTTTTCTTTAAATTAAATTTTTTGAGTAAGGTGTTTCTGGCAGTTTAGAGATAGTTGGTACAGCTGGGAGTTCAGAAATGCTTTGGATTTGAAGTAAGCAACAGCAGTCGTATATGACAGTTATGATTAATTCTTTTGCTTCATTCTATCTTAGGCTGTTTTATTTTCATGAGATATTTATTGATGAGCAGTTCTATCAAAAAGCCGGGAAGTTTGTATGAGTTGTGACACCTCCTGCTATTTTTTTTTTTGTTCCTAATGCTGTATGCCAAGCATTCCTTCTGACATTTTCTAATCTGAGTTATTTCTTTTGCCCATCAGTGTCGGTTTATTGATATATAAGTGTTGTAAAAATCAATGTAGTGATTGTAAATAATTTTTATTTTGTCTTGAAAGTAAAGGAAAAAGATTATGTTAAAATAGGAATGGGTAAAAATGGTGTAAAATTGTTTTTAGCTATTTCTATTTTTCATTAATTTAGTCTTTATATTGTATTACATTTTATATGTTTTTTCATATTATTTTGCATTTATTTTTTCGTGTTTTGTTTGAAGCATTGTCACTTACGGATTATCTGCACCACTTTCCTGAAAAGTTGCTAACTGTTAGCGACTAATTTTTTACCAAGCTAAGACACAAAAGGCAACGGTCGTTTTCATAAGTGGTGACACACTAAAAATTACATAAAACAGTAACCAATTAAAAAATGAAAAATGCAAGAAACATCCATAATAAAAAACTTACCTTTCCTCCCCCCACTCTCTACCCATATATACAGCAATCTGTTTTAACTTAAAAAAAAAGTCAGATAACTGTAGAAACTGTGCATTATTTACACACTCTGTCATTTTCCTATGCATACAGGGATGCTTAAAAGAATATTGGAGAAATGAATCAATTTGGCAATGTATGCATTATTGTTTTTCCATGCATACAAGGATCTGTTTTTGCTCGCAGAAAATCAGAGAATTAGACAAATTTTGATGCATAAAATTCAGTAGCTCATGAAGTGCAACATCGTGGAATGCTGAATTTTGCTTTCTCTACTGCTGGGGACTAAGCATCATATTTCTGAAGAAATGTGCTTTTTTTTCATCAATTGATAAACTCTGCCCTTTTAAGATTATTTGCAAGAAGAAAACAAAAATGTGCTTATGTAACAGAAACAAACATGGTACTTTATTTTCTTGTCAACGTGACATTTCAGCCAAGCATCCCAATGTAGTGCCATTTATGGATAAATGTTACATAATAGTACATTCATAGCATCTGAGGTTTCATTTGATGCTATCCTGATTGTTGATTAGCCAATTTTTGTTTTTGTGATCAAGGGGATAAATGAACTATTATTGCTATATTTTCCCTTGCATTTTAGACCAGAAATTATTCAAATTTAGGACCAACTCATTATAAAGCAAATACACTAGATTATTTTCAAAGTTATGGAATTCTATCATGAAAGGAATGTATATTAATAGACACAACATGGTCAACTGAATTTGGTTGAGACAACAGTAACATATTGAAAGGATTACCTGTGTAAAGTTTTTACTCGCAACAGTTTAAACAGAGCTTCTGGGGAAAAAAAAAAGAGGCCAAACAAAGTAGTGGAAATTGTCGAAAGTGATTTTTTTTTTTTAAAGAAGCATTAATAGTTGGTTGAATACTGATTTTTTATTAAATAAAGAGGCATCTGTTCCTCCAGAATTCTACAGGAAGGACTGATAGGAAAACTGAAGCTAGAAGGAAACAACTTTGGTGAGATACCTGCCAGCTTTCATGGTTCAATGGTAGCCAACTTTCATGGCCGATTAAGTACCACAAATATTAATGACCAGTGCTTATGTATGTGTTGCTACATAAAGGAATTTTGGCGACATCATGGATTGCCTATTTTGTAGACATTGCACTTTGCCTGATAATACTTTTCAGGAAGAGTGTGGCTAATCAGAAAATACTAAAGCATTTTTTATATATACTCTGATTTATGTGTAAAATCCTTTTTGCATGTACTTTCTCTTGGGATAAAGCAACATAATATTTTTGAGCTCATTTAGTTTGAAAATGTTGTATACATATGCATACATATTGTGAAACTATTAGAGAAGTAGCTTTATTTTTCATTTATATAATATTTTGGGGGAATTTTCTTTGTGTATTTATTCCCTGTTTAGGAGAAAAATCTTTTTTTTAATTAAAAAAAATTTGTTTTTAAAAAACATTAAAAAAATTTAGCTTAAACAGTATGAAATAGTAAACTAAACATAAAAAAGAATAGGTTGTATAGTTCTGTCAAGTTTAAGACTGACACACCTCTTCAGCTCTTTGTGATTTTTCTTTGGTATTACAGAATTGATGCCTTATCATATCACTTGAATACTACATTTGCCTTTTGTCAAAGGCACATGATATTGTTGCACAAAATTCAAATATACTGTACCTCTGATTTATGTGAAAATCTTTTCGTGTATGTTTTCTCTTTGAATAAAGCAACAAAACATTTTTGAGCTCAAACATTTAGTTTGAAAATGCTGTATACATCTGCATGCATATTGTGAAATTATAAGAGAAGTAGCTGTATTTTCCATTTGTATAATTTTTTTTTTTTTTTATTTTCTTTGGGTATTTGTTCTTAGTTTAGGAGAAAAGGTGCTTATACTTTTTAAGGAAATATTAAGGTAAAAAACATGCAACTATCAAATTGCATGGTACAGCAAATATTTTAAAGCAATTAACATTTTAAGCAGCAAAACCTTTAAATGAACTCGTGAACAACTGTAAGTTGCCGCCCAACTGGTACAGTGGTTAGCGTCTCTGACTGCCGTGCCGAAGGGCCCGGGTTTGAACCCCGGAGAAGGCATGGATGTGTCAGTGCAGAATGAAGGCACTCCAAATGTGCGGGAAACCTCTCGAGAGGTTGATGGTAGGCCAATAACAACTGAAAGCCTAAAATTGGTATAAACCTTTACCGATTACGAAAGCAATCTAACAAAAATTCCTTGCCATCAGGCAATAAAAAATTCTACTCAAATATGAAGAGTTGAATTTTTATAGCATTTATCAAGTTAAATTTGTGAGTACGTACTCAATGTTTGGTTTTTTCTAACCATCCATTCATCAGAATGCTGATAAGAGCATTAAGTGTGGGAGAGGCAAAAAATGTTTTAATTAAGATAATTTTTACAAAATGACAGCAAATCTCATAAGCGTGTATAAGATAAGTAATTCAAAATATGCGAAAATTCTTCTGATGACCTCTTTCAAACAGAATAATATGTATGCATAGAAGTAATACATATTTACTTCAACAGAAGATCGTCAAAGATTTTTAAACTACTTCCCTGATAAGCTATCGAGTTCAAAGTTTGTAAACGTGTTGATTGCGGATGATTATACAATATGTTAAAAAGAATTTTATAAAATTCCATTTACATTTTTTTAAAATTTAATGTTGACACGGATTTTTGCACACATTATCATTTGCAAAACAGACTACAAATTTATCAAAACTTTAATGTTTGCCCTAACATAAAATATGCTCTTAAATAAAATTTGTATAAAGTTTTTAACATAACTTCTGATTTCTGGCCGAATTATTGAAAGTTAGAAAATGTTTTCGATTCATAAGAGAATTATTTGAGACATTTATTTGAAGTAAAAAAAATGATTATTCATTGTCAAAAAATGATTTTTTAATTGGAAAACTTCAATGAAAATATGTTATTAAGACTAAAAAGATAAAAAATTTAAAAAAGTTTTATAAAATAAAATTTTATTCAAAACTGATAAATTTCTTAATAAGCCAAAAGCAAAAAGAAAAATAATTTATGGTATATTTTAAGGGGAACCAGAGATTAATTAAGCTTCCTTGCAATAATCATGTGCAATTCATATCACGAATCATAAAAGTGTAGGCACTTAAGTAATGAAATCAAATAGTCGAATCGCAATGTCAAAATGTCAAGGGTGCCGATTTTTTTTATTATTCATGATATAAATTTGTTAAGAATTTTTTAAAGAATATTATTTATTCTCTTATTAATATATATAACAAATTACGGTATTCTTCTGTTCTCGGGATCGGATTAAAAAATGTATGTATGTATATACGGATGAATGTGTTCATGTATGCGTGTCGATATATATACGAAGGTATGTATCTCTTTAGACATATATGGAACAGACACACAACATGCATACATACATTCTTGAGTCCCTTTCGATAGCAGAATAGTATCTAAATTACTTTTCTTTTTTTTAATTTATTAATAATTTTATGAGTTAAAAATAAAAGGTTATTCTATAAAAAATCTTTATTTTTTTTTTTAAATTCCTTAATTCCTCTTCTGTTAACTTTCTAAACTAGTAACAAATTTCTTGTTTCTTTAGAACCAGCGTAAGACCGTTAGTGTGGTAAGAGTTCTTCCCGCGCTATTGAGGGTCATTACCTATTGTCGTCAGGGTTGGAGCGATGCTTGTCCCCTTAGGCATTTGGGGGTGAAAGTGAGACAAAAATCCGGGCTAGGCCTTCTTCACGTATCTTTTAATTCTAACAAAAACACGGGACAGCCCGTTTCCAAGGAGATATTTAGAATGACAGTATTCCGGGTCAAACCGTTCAGGAGTCTGTCTAAAAGTGCGAGATATTCCTGGTCAAACCATCAAAGGGTTAAACTATTTTCAAATTTACGAGATCCTGATATTAAGAAATGTGTGACTGTCATGTAAATGGATAAACACAGGCTATGCAATGTTTAAAATTATGACAAGTGATTAATATTTTTTATATGACTGTAACTTGTATATGTTGATTAATTAAACAAAGATCTATCTTTTCTTTCAAACTTACTGTTTCCTGCTGGAATAACTGCTGCAAGTTTTGATGAGATCTCCATTTCATCATTATTTGTGATGAATTTCATCATCAAATATGATGTTTTACTTAGGTATTTACATCTGGAATGCCATCCCCCGAACTCACATAATTTATATGTAGGCGTTTTATATTCAAGTTGATAACAAATCAAATAATTTTTTAATATTTTTAAACCAATTTTTTTTTTTTCTGTTCATTTGACTTTTCTACCATTCATTGCATTTTATATACACAATGTTATCCAGAATTTGGCATTTTTTTAGCTTTCCGGATAGTCGAGCTTTTTCTGTATTAAGATGATATAATTGAGCAAATATGAAATTTAAATATCTATGTTTTTAATCTGCATTTTTTTCTATTTGTTTTTATATCTAGGTTATAACAGGAGGCAAAAATAAGTATTTAATTAATGGAGTTGGTGCTAATAACAATCGTGTACATGATCTTTTCCAATCAGTACACTTGAATGTGAATAATCCTCATTTTCTGATTATGCAAGGCAGAATTACAAAAGTTCTGAATATGAGACCCATGGAGGTAAGATTTTAAGTACTTAATATAATACCTTAGCATCTTAGCACAATTTGGCAATTTTTTAGAAATGAAAAGTAAAAGTTACTTATTGGGTGTAAGTTAATGGTTTTCACATTTTTTTTAAAATTCCAAAACAATTGATATTTATCATAAATCGGTAAACATTATCAACATATCAAAATAAAATATACTTTAGCAATTTAAAGTACATTAATTAATTATTAAATGAAAATTAATTAATTATTAAATGAAATTTGAATTATTAAATGAGAATTAGATGATAAATTTAAAAAATAAAACACGTTTTTTTCAAGTCTTTCTGTAATTTTGTTTCGCAGTTCTTCTCCTGATTCTGTTTTTACTTAAAGAATTGCGACGACTTAGCTTTCTGCAACCCTGAGTAGTAGTGGTTATTCAGGAAACACATTTTCTTGTTCCCTTTAGAAAATTTTCAGCAGAATTCTGTATTCCTGCAGATATTTTAACTGCAGTTTCTTCCATTGTGGCAAATTCCACAAGTTCATATTTTAAAACTAAGCTTAAGGCAAAAAATAATGATTTGTTTATAAAAACTTTTTGAATGTGGAATACAACAAAAAAGAATGCATATGAAAATGGCGGCATTGCTTGACTGGAGGTCTGTTATGAGCATGGTTGCTGGAAATTCTACATTTGGCACAAATTATTTGTGGAAAAATTTAACTGCTGTCTTGAAATATTGTGGAATAGTTTGTGGCAACTACTCATTTGCTGAAACTACCAGTTTACGAAAGATATGTATATCATTGCTAGAATAGTAGCTTGTATGACAGAAAATATCTGTTCTCACATTAAGGCACTTCTCAGTAGAAAGTAATGACTGTTATGAAGATCATTGATACTGTTCTGTTATCGGGGCCAAAGTCATTGCCATATGTTTCCCTAAACTCGCCAAGAGAATGGTTCATATGAAGTCGCCAATGTTTACTATTGAACTGGTTATAATGTTTACTTTTAGATTCTTTATAATGTTTATTTTTAAAAGAATTATAAGAATGCCTTCTCAAAATTGTCAACGAGAATACAAATGCTAAAGATGTAATGATCGATAACTTGTATTTTTATTATTATTGCATTTACCACTTAGGAAAATTTGGGATGTACCTAGTGATGAAACATGCACTGTGTTTAGAATTTATTTCCTTTTAATTTGGTCAGTGTCAACTTGGTATGAATTACTACACTGTTGTTCATTGGAACAGTTACATAAGGGAAGTCTTTGGCCCTGCATTAATATCTAAACTGCCAATTAAAATAACTGGCACTGGTAATATTATCATAGTTGATGAAAATCTGTTTTCATAACAAAAAAAATAATGCTGGTCGTTTCCTTTCTCTCCAACTGGTGTACGGTAAGATTTGCCAAGAAACAAAAGAATGTTTTTTAGTTGCTATGCCTAATTGCAAATGTTTTCAGACATTTTGAATGATATGCACAGTCTTATGACTTCACATTAATCTTAGTTCGTTAAGTGAGTTTTTCCCCCCTGATTTCTTTGGGAAGGTGTTTAATTTACATTAAAAGTTTATAATTTTATGAATATCTGGTATGTTATTTTTTCCGGCCCAAATGCGCTTTAGCCCACTGCTTGGCGGTGATTGTTTTTGAATGAGCAATAAACGCGCCAACATGGGTAACTCCGTATATCCGCGAACATGGCTGACTGGGTATTTTAAAGCTACGGAAACATGTAGTTTTCGCGCATGCGTATTTCCTATTTTATAAAGAACGGTTTTATTGGTAATGTGAGATGACGTAGCGGTTTATTCGAAATTCTTACGTGTTAATTTAAGTAGTTATTTCAGTTGTCGCTGTATTCTTTGAATGCGGTGTTTTTGTGTTGAGTGTTTGCTATTTTCGTACCTTATATTTCGCTAAATACCGAGTCGTATGGATTTAGCTGTGATGCTGAGAGAGGTGAGTGAATGTACATGTACATTTATTACTTTATTGGAAGTGCAAGTTGCTTAATTTTTATATTTTGTTGCCTTTTATTGAAATAATTTGGCTCAGCTGAAGAACAGAACGCTGGTATCGTTTGCAATTTATTTTATTTTGTTGATTTGTGCACATTGCCTACATTGTGCAATTCGCTGATGTTTTTTTTAAGTTAAAACGGAACGCTGTGCACATGGCATTTTCTTGTAATTTATTTTCGTTATTTTAGCTTATTTTGTTGATTTGTGTACGTTGCCTACATTGTGCAATTCGCTGAAGTTTTTTTTAAGTTTAAAAGGAACGCTGTGCACATGGCATTTTCTTGTAATTTATTTTCGTTATTTTAGCTTATTTTGTTCATTTGTGCACGTTGCGTACATTGTGCAATTCGCTGAAGTTTTTTTTAAGTTTAAAAGGAACGCTGTGCACATGGCATTTTCTTGTAATTTATTTTCGTTATTCTAGCTTATTTTGTTTATTTGTGTACGTTGCCTACATTGTGCAATTCTCAGATTTTTTTTTTAAGTTAAAACGGAACGGTGTGTACATGGTATCGTTTGTAATTTTAATGCCCTTTTAAAAAAAATTCCTTCTTTCTGGGATGCCATTTTGGTTACGTTTTCGCGGAGCGTGTCGGGAAGGTTATGTAACGGCATAAAATGTGTAAATATTACAACATAAAATGCAAGTAATTAATTTAAACCTAACTGACAAATATTTTAATGATCATAATGTTCGTTTTGCATATTATTTTATTATCTTTTTGTGGCAACAGTTTCCATACTAATTTATGGTTTAGAATTCTATGTTTTGTTTACAATAGGTTTTCACGGAGCGTGTCGGGAAGGTTGCAATTAATTGCAAAGACGTTTCGCAGAAACGCGCCGAATTGGCGATTTTCAAAACATCGCCAAGCAGTGGGCTAAAGCGCATTTTCACCTTTTTTCCGTTGGATTTTTCTTCAACTTAACCATATCGTAAATATTTTGGCGATTATTTTTATGCTTCAAATTTTTTGCCAAATTGTCAGCTTTTGGCGATATTTGAATCCGGTCCTGATAACAGAACATTAGCAGATCGTATATGACCAGAAAATGGGAGAATGAGTGTCAGTATGCTCAGTTATTTTTCATGTGATTATAACCCTTAAAATCCTTTTTCCTCATTTATGCTGAAAAATGACTTTTTTTTTGGAGAGGTCATATAACTTATGAAGTATATAAGCAGGTTATCTAAAAATTATTGTGCATGTTTAGAAGTAGTATAATTCTGTAAAAAGTAAAAGTAAATTGTGTATAATTTCTTGCTATGTAATGTTGTAAGTAAATAATTTTTCAGTATCAGATTCTTTTATTTCTCCTATTGCATCTGAATGGTGGTGTATTTCATTCCAAGAGTTTTCAGACATTTGAGATATTGAACTAATAGTAGGTATGATTCTCCATTTAAATTTTAAGTTCATTATACACATCTGGTGTATAAGATCTTGCACATGTTCATATAAGTAAAAACACTATTGTAATTTAATCTGTTGAGAAAGGAGGCCTGCACTGGCCAACCCAAATCCAGTGATTATGCCGATTGGCAATATTTCATACATGAAATGTAAATATATCAAATGCTTTTTAGTGAAAGTAATAGGACTCAAAAATTCTTATTTGCAGTAGTCTTAAGCTACCATAGTAGCAAATTTGTGTCTATTGAATGTATAATTTTTATGAAGCTCACGAACTTTAATCTTTGAAGTTCTTTAAGAACTTTAGGTAAAGAAAGCTATTAACTATGAAATTGTCTCCAGCTTGTTTTAGTGCCAGTTATTGATAAGTGTGATGTAGCAAAAAACTTTTAACATCTACACTTTCGTTTGATGTAACTTCATTTCAACTAAAGCCATCTTTTGCTTTTATGAACAAGAGTATAAATTAATTGATATTGATGTATTTTTTCCCTGCATTGGAAAAAAATGATTAAAATTTGGGATCTTCCTTTTACAGAACACCAAGCAGTATGGGACCCTGCCATTAAAAACGTAGAGGTCAGCTGAATATAACTTAGATTGGAAGAATTATCTATGGCAGTCTGTACTCATAGCATTCTAAACAGAGATTTTGGTAAAGTGGGAGGGCCTAACGAAATAGTAGAAATCAGAAAAAGCATTTTTACAGAGCACGAAAAAAAAGTAAATCGATGACTGATTGTTGTTTAATTAAGTAAGGAGATGTGATTTCTTCAGAATTCTGCAGGAATGAATAGTGCAACTTTGGCGAGATCTCTACCAGATTTCATGAATTGTTGGTAGCCGACTTTACTTTTGGCGAGATAAGGCATAAATGCAGTACCTGCCGCTTTATTATTTTTGTTTCAAGCAGATGAGTTTAATGGATGGCGATTTGTGTATTGCAGATCATGATATCGGTTTTAAACTTTTCTAATAAAATAAAAACTAACAACGAGGTCAATAATTAATCCTAAAATAACAATAAAAATTTAATGCTTAAATTTACACAATTTTGAAATTCTTTTTCTATTTTTTGGTAAAAATATTTTCATATTTACATTCTTGATGAAATATAATCTCTTGCAAACAACTATCAAATTTGTATTTGTTTCATATTGTGTAATAACTGTTTTTGAAATGTTTCTCAATTTTATAAAATTGCTAGCAAGTTTAAGAGTTTTTCATAGAATTTTCAGTGGTTCTGTAGATTCAATTGATGTTGACATATCATAATTTTTGTTTCACTTTCACTGTTAGTTTCTGCAGTTCTTATAACACTTTGTAATCAGTTTTTATATATGCTTTCTCAATATTTTTGTGAACTGGCACATATTCTAAAAATGAGTCTTCATAACTTTCCTCACTGATGTCTCAAACATTAGCTATAGCTTGCTGAGGCTTCTTCATAAAAGCCATATTTTCAAAAACAATTTTTAATTGATTTAAGGAGATTAACCCCCTTCACTGTGTGTAATATACATGGTCTCTAGCAGAGCTATTGAATTATTTACCTTCTTTGAAGAGTTCTGTTCATCATTTCCTGAACATCATTTCAGTAATGACATTTGAAAGCTTTTATAATAACCTGATCTAAAGGCTGAGTGTTAGAAGTTGTATTCGTAGGAAACAACACTAATGTTTTTCAGAAAAAGATCGAAGGTGCTTTTGCTGTACAGTTATTTAATTAGTAAAGTTTTCTATAATTTTTCAGTTCAATGTTCCATTTCAAAAGAAAATCAGTAAAACTACTACTTGAAATCCATGAGTTTTTGTTATTATGGAAGAGTTAGAGATACGTTCTTGAGTCCTTTCATACATCGGAGTTTTCTGCTTTTGTCAATACCTGGTGCTGTCTTCTTAATTATTCCATATTGCCTGTTACAACATAGTGACGCATGTTTTCAGTTTCTTAAACTAGGCTGCCATTTAACTTTTAAAGTATGTTCTGGTAATATTCTGCAATAATGCAATGCTGTTTCTTCTATATTATAAATTTCATGTTATCTAGTTATCAGCCTCATGATGAGATGCCTCTGCCTTCTCATTAAGCAGTTTCTGATGTATGATGTTGAATTTCCTGATGTTGAAACACTTTTTAGTCATATAGTTTGAGAAGAAAGCAGTTTGAACATCTCTTGATTTTCTTTTTTGGGCTTCCTTGAGACATTTGCCTTTGCTGTTAGTTCTGTAATCATAATTCCTTGTTTAAGTAAATTGCACAATACTTTTTGGAAAATTTCCATTTTAATTTCAAATTACCCCATTCGAAATGTAAATATAGTTTTTCTCTAGCTCCAATTAACAAGAACATCAAAATCTTTTATGTTTATCCTGTCCTTTTAGGCTCAAGTCTTTTCATTTGGCAATTTTGACATATTTCTAGTTAAGCACACAGCAAATCAAAAAGTCCTTCTTCATTGGTATTTTTTGTACTTCAAAACTTATGTTTTTAGTCAGCAAATCAGGAAGATCTTTGTGTATTTAGTTACTTTGCCACTTCTTGAACAAGCATGACAATGCTTTTTTTGCTTTTTCTTTAGCCATCAATTATCATGTTCTTTATATTCAAAAACTGCTAAGTAATGCTATGAAGCATTTCATGAACTTTTGTTCCTAATTTTGGCAAGAAAAAGGCGAAAAATCGCCAACTATGGCAACCATTTGGTGACATTTTATTCTAATTCCTGTGTAATTGTAATTGGTCTAATCCCTGTAACTGTACTGTATATGTCTTCATGGTATTCTGAGAAATTGAAGGTACTGGAAATTCTTCAGTGGCTGGGGAAAGCTATGTAAGACCGTAAGACTGAACATCAGTTCTGAGTTTAGTTCGGAGTATTTTGAGATGTCTATGCAAGCCTTGCTTTGTAGATGTGCTTTGCACTGCATTGTTTTTTGATGTTCTTAGTAGTTTGAAGTGATATCTACTTATTGTTCTGTGCCGTAAAGAGAAGAGCTGTACAAATACTTTTGTGAAAATCTAGAACTGTGTAGCGTTTCTTTTGGGAAAATAAATTTTATCAAGCTATCATCAGTTCTGTAAGTATTTGATCCATTATGAACCCTGTGCATGAGCAATATGTATTGATATTACTAATTAATATTAATAAATACATGTATACAAGTATGCAACAAAACTTTTTGTGACCTACCAAACGTTCTGTCTCTACCTATTGTTGACTGAACTCCCTAAAAGTCGGACTTTAAGTTGCCCAAAATTGCTATTTTAAATTTAATGTGATTTTTCAGTAGAGATTATCCATAGAAATCCCATGTGGTATGACAAAACATTTTATGAATGAATATACTCTATACATGGGAACATTATGGATCTTCTGTATAATTAAAAAAAAAAAAAAAAACTCCAATGTAATTATGTAAGAACATGTAATGTTTTTAATTAGGTATGTTGTGAATTGAATACATTTATATTTAAATCAATGGAATTAAAAATTAACATTCTTGAGAAGTACATTTATTGATTTTACATAGCTTAGTTATTATTACACTTAGCCAAATGGCAAGAGACTGGAATGACAAGTAAAACAATGCATTTACTGTAAATGATGCAGAGTAATGTTTTGAGACTTAACAGCTCTTTTGGGCCTAGTTTTTTTATTTTGGTATAATAATATTGTATGATTTATTCAACTTGGGAATACTTTATGATCATATTTCTGTTGTGACGTAGAATCTGATCTACAAGTTTTAGTTAATTAGTTATTTCTTACAGGGTGCCACTAAAATGCTCTTTTAAAATATGAAACTACAACTAATTAAAAATGCATAAATGAAAGTTATTCCATTAATTAATTTAATAACTTTTTAAGTTTAAATTTCTTCCAATTTTATAAAACCAAATCAGGAGTGGCCCTTCAAAGGGTTGTTCCTATGTATACATTATGAAGGTCATGCAGCATGGCCAAAAATACTCATTATGTTTATGAATGAATTTCTACCATGCTTCTGCAAGGTAATGTAGAAGCATTTGTGGTGTGGTTCTCCAGATTTCATTAGTTTCATAATTCAATAGTAATGGCTTCATAAAATAAAAAATTGTATCTTTCAAATTTGAACATGCATTAAAATGGCAGGAGGCACAATTAAAACACAAATAGTTTGAGTTGTATCACCCAAATAACTAACTAACTAAAAGGGTTAGATCGCATACTATATCATTACCCACAATTATATGTACTTTCTTATTTTATTTGTGAGTAATTAATTTAATGTAGTTAAAAAATGTAATTTTTTTATGATTTTAAAGTTTTTAACTGTTTTTGCCAAATGAAATACATTAGAAATATTTTAAGTGGTGTCTCTCCAAAATGTTTGGATAGTTATATTATGTTTTATTCTTTAGATTATGTCATTACATTATGTTTCTATGCATTTATCATTCACATGACTTGGCAAATGTACCACTGAGAAAAATGTTTAACATTTAATTCATTTTTCACAAGCCTTACAAATAGCCAGTTATCAGAATGCTGCCATTCAGCAGAATGTAAAATCTTTAATTTATCTTTCATACTTAATCTTTCTTTAAGTGCTTAGCAGACTGAGTGATTTAAGAGTAGAAATGCACCTCTTACTAATTTAAATATATATGTGGTATTAATCATATGTGGAGTATGCAAATATGTGTAGTATTAAGCTGTAATATAACTTAAACTCTTATATTTTTACATTATAGATTTTGTCCATGATTGAAGAAGCTTGTGGTACTCGAATGTATGAAGATAAAAAAGAAAATGCTCTGAAAAATTTAGAAAAGAAAGATTCACGTCTTCGAGAAATTAATGCGGTAATAATTAAGATTGTATATAAAGTCAGATTTATAATTTGAAGCTGTTGTTTTGCAGTGTAATTGTTCTATTTTGTAAAATTTAATTTAATTCACGTGGAGGAAATTGAGAGGTAGGAAAATTGATGTGATTTTTTAAAACTTTTAAACTGTATTATTCTTTATTTGCATTGGAATTTATAAGTTCTTAATAAACTTTTACTACAGCAAAAGTAGTAATAAAAGTAAAAGTAGTGTAAATAAACTTTTACTACAGTAAAAGTTTCATTCACTGTAGTAAAAGTTTCTTTAATGGCTAATTTGACAGCACTTCTAAGATGATGATAAATGATAAATCTACAAAAATGTTGAGGCTGATATTGTTTTTAACATCATGATTAGGATAGTAATTTTATTGTGTGAATATCTGCAAATTTTGATGAAATTTCCAAGATTTTATGAATATAAATTTTTTTTTGAAAATATCAAGCATGTTCATTAATTTCAGATTTTTACTAATATTTTTTGAATTTTGTTTTATTGTTAGATTATTTTTTATTTTCATGTAGCCTTTAAGACTACTTATCAATGGAATTTAAACAAAAAATACTCTGCCAAACAAACCTATTCTACAATTCAAACTAGAATTTTGTATCTTAAATTTTGCCTGTTAGTTCTGCTGGATTTTTGTAGCATAAAGAGTAGGCTATTTTCGAAAGTTGCATAAAATGATCCTTTGTTGCTCTTCAGTATTGACAAATACTTTCAAAGCAGAATAATTCTCCTATGGTTTAGAAATGAGTTTCTTGATGATTAAAATCTGTGTAG
This sequence comes from Stegodyphus mimosarum, assembly GCA_000611955.2. Classification (NCBI taxonomy): domain Eukaryota; kingdom Metazoa; phylum Arthropoda; class Arachnida; order Araneae; family Eresidae; genus Stegodyphus; species Stegodyphus mimosarum. The sequence goes on from KK121074.1 coordinate 491,745, forward strand.
GTACTAGGTATTATGTTTGATTGCTTTATATTTAAATCGAAATCTTTATTAGGTTTGATTGCTTTGCCAGAATTCAGTGGATTGAAAATATGTAATATAGTGCTATTTAGTTACAAACTAATTCTTATTTTTGAGTTATTTACTTATCGGGACTCGAAAAGATCCAAAGCCGATGGACGAAGTTCATTTGAGGGGAGTGTCCAAGTTACTTTCCAGTAGGATTATGAGAAGTTTAGGTGTTTTTCAATAAACACCTAGTTAAATGGCATAATGCAGGTAATAAGTGGGAATATTTCATAGATTAAATACAATTACATCTCACATTTCAAAAGGTTTGTTTAATTCATCTGCAGAGAAATTTCAATTAGGAAAGTTATTAAGGTAGAAAGAATATCATGTTTACAAAAATAATGTAAGTTTTTCTTCTTCATTTAAACGAATCTGTTGCATTTGGAAAATAGTTTTTAGTAGTTGGGCCTGGCCATTGTGTAAACAGTAGAATATTTTTTAAATATAAGTAGCAGTTTTTTTTAAAAATATAACTGTTTCTAAAAAACCTTTAAAAAATAAGAGGTTTTATTCTTAAATATAACTGGCAGCTTTTTTGGAAGAGAGAAGGGAGAACTGTAACGTAAATATTTGCCAGGGTCAAAATTATTCATATAAATCCCAGTCCATAAAAGTCACAAAATTTCATGATTTATCTTGCATCTGCTCTGTAAATTTTGCCCTTTTCTTTTCAATAAAATTGATCAATTCACAATTAGAGATCTATCCCCCTCCAGTGAATCGTGCATATTTCTGATTTAGGATGATAAAATTCTTCCCCCCCCATCAGTGTTCTGAGATTTACTTTTTTTTTTTTTAAGTCCAAAGGGGCAATTTGCCCAGAAGGATTATTAATTTCGTTTTGGCATTTTGCGTTAGTTCACTATAAATGTTAGTTCACTCCCAAATTTGGAATTTGTTTTATTATCTATTTCACATTTTGTAAAACTTTAACGAATTTTTAATTAACAAATTCAACGATTTCAAAGTGAGCAATGGCAACACTGTATGAAAAAAAATTGGTCTTCAGCACACGAGTCTGTGTATCGGAAATTCTAAAGTTAAGTTCATTTTAAAATTATTTTGCAATATTGCTGTTGAACTGAATTTTATGGTTAAGTGCGAAGAACATGATATTTAATAAGTAAAGTTAACACGAAAAACGTTAAAAAAAGGCCCTTTTCAGATTTTATATATCCTTATTTAGAATTAATATAGGTATTTACAGTTTTTATAGTTCTGTAGAAAAAAATGAGATACTATGTTAAGCCATTCTGTTAAAAAAAGGTGTAGAATAAAATGACATCTTCCATCTACATGACAAACATTTATTTATGCTATGAAGACATAGAACATTAGAGTAGAAGACATAAAACAACAGAGTAGAAACATAGCTAAGTAAGATATATGATTACACAGTGCTTAACGCTTCTCGCTTGCATGCGATACTCACCATTGATGGTGGCTAACAGTTAAAAAAGTATTATATAGCAGAGAGCTTGCTTATCATGCACATGCGCTAGGGGAATCAACAGCGGTTGCTAACATACCCTCTTTCAATGTTGATTCTCCTATTCCTGAAAATTAAAACAGAATACATATTAGACAGTATTCAGTCCTATAATTGTTCAGTTTTGATGTTTAACAGGAGTTAGGTTAACACATCAGCTCCCATTTCACTGCTAGGTATGTACTGCCCATCCAATTCACCTCATTCATATACTTCATGCACAAAATGATGGGTGCTTTGTACGGGAGTGAAACACTAAGTTCTTTGTAATTTTCTGAGCTCCTTAATTGTCGCAGTATATTGTTGTTGGACTTTCTATGTTGTAATGTAGCTCCTTCAGGAAACGATGTAGGTAGGCGGTTTCTTTGGCGGCCTCAGACAGAGCCATATATTCTGCTTCCATTGAAAAAGATAGAGCTGCACTATGTTGTTTTCGTGATTATGGTAGAACCACTTAGTATATATACAAAACCTGTGTGGGATTTTCGATCATTGACATTTGATGCCCAATCTGCATCCACAAAGGCGATGAGTGGTTTTTCTGTTTTTGTATAAATTAGTCCTTGATCTTGAGTTCCCTTTAGGTATCGAAGTATTCTTTTCTCAGCATGCCAATGTTCTTTTCCGGGATTGTTGTTAAACTGACTTGAAGAATTCACGGCATATGTGATATCTGGCCTAGTAGCTACTGAAAGGTATGTAAGTGATCCTATCAGATTTCTGAATGAAACGTTTTTCATGTCAGCAATTTCGTTTTCGTTTTTAGGATGCATCTCTTTTGATAATTCTTTGATATTATCTGTGGGTGAAGGCACGGATTTAGCATTTTGCATATTATACTGATTTAAAATAACATCAATGTATTTCTTTTGAGAAATTTTAATTGAATTCTCATTTTAGCAAAATTCTGCCTAAGCAATAATGTAATTTCTTTAAGTCTTTCATTTTAAAAGCAGAAGCTAAACTATCACGAATTCTTTCATACGTTTGCTTAGAATTTGTAAAAACGATAAGATCATCTGCATATACAATTATAATAGTTTCACTTCTAGACATCTTTTTAATATAAACACAATTATCTGAATTAAGAGATTTAAATTTCACAGATTTTAATTTTTTATCTAACTATTAGTACCACTGATGTCCTGACTGTTTAAGACCGTATAATGATCACTTTAAAAGACACACTTTGTCTGAATTAGTTTCATCGTGAAAACCTTCGGGAATTTCTATATAGATTTCTTCATCTAAATTTCCATTTATATAGGCATTGCAAAATCTAATTGGTAACCTTTCAGACTGTGTTCTACAGCGTAGGCTAAAACTGTTCTTATGGAACGAAACCTAGCAACAGGGGTAAAGTTTTCAGTGAAATCAAGACCAGGGCTTTGAGTACACCCTTTTGCGACTAGCCTAGCTTTGTATTTTTCGATAGTGTCATCGTGATTATATTTTAATTTAAGAACGCATTTACTACCAATAACTCTTATTTTGATGTCTTTTTATTAATTTGCAAGCCTTTGCTTTAACAAGATAATTATGTTCTGACAGCATGGCATTATACTAGTTATCAGTATATGGTTCATTAAATGCTTCTTGTACTGTAGGATTAATGCTTTCCTCAACAACATTTTGAATTTGTTCATTGTTATTTACAACTGTGTAGTGATTGATATTCCTTTCTAGGCTTTCCGGGCAAACCTGTTTTTATTTTGTTGGGTCGACCAGGCCCCCTTTTAATCAGGATAGGAGGCACTGATTCGCTTTCTAAATCACTTTCGCTTTCCTTTTCAGATTCAGAGTGAAGTTGCGACTCCGTGCTGTTCAGAGGTGATGATTTATTACAACATACTTTGTTTATAATTTTCTCCTCGGGAGCAAAAGGTAGAGATATTTCTTGTTCTTAGTCATAACTAAAGCAGTTTTCAAACTCATTAATAAATTTTACGTCTCTGCTTATTATCACTTTATGTGCCTCAGGATTCCGAAGTCTATACACTTCTGATTCATCAGAATAGCCAATAAAAATATTGCAATTTCTCTAAGGTGTTTGTTTTATTTTCTTTATTTTTCTTCCTACATTCCAATGTTCTATGCCTGTATTTATTGCAGAAGTTGCATCAGTTATTAACTGGATACTGTTTTAGGTTTGTAGAAGTATCTAGTTTGGTTTAGGAACCGGTTATTGATTATACTTCCGATCTTTTGAATAGAACGCATGTTGGGATTCAGAATACGATGAATCTTTATTTTTGCGAGTGTTAGCTTCTTCCAACAGTTTAACTTTCAACATTTCTGGAGAAGGCAGTTCATCACGAGACTCGATGGTGATTCGAAAGCTATCATAAGAGTCAGGTATGCTATATAAAAGCAATATTGTTAGCAAATCATCTGCAATGTTGATTTCCATTTCTTTCAATTTGTCCACAGGAATGAAAAAATCATTTAGATGATCAGTCATTTGTTTAAAATTGGTCATTTTTGTAAAAAGCATTTTTTTTTTCTTTTAAAGAAGTGTCGCCTTTCTAGCTGGCTCTTTCGATTAGTAAATAGAGTGCAATTTACTTCATAGTTCATGGGATGTTACACAGTTCTTTACTTGTTTAAGTTCACTGGTTGAAATTGATAGGATTATATCTGCTCTTGCTTTTTGGTCAGTAGTTTTCCATTTAGCAAATCCTTCATCACCAGTTTCTGGTTTCGGAATTTTCCCAATTACATAGTCCCAATGTTCATTTTAAATCAGTATTGCTTCCACTTGCAATTTCCCCATGTCAGAGTTGTCCTTTTTTAGCTTTTCAATTGAATCTGTATTTGTTGTCATTATTTTTTTTTCAGTAGGCTCAGCTTGGCTTGCTGAAAGAATTTAACACAGACTGTTGTGCTCACCATATGTGATCCTACAAGACTATCAGAGTCTTAAAGACTTGAATTATGCGACACATATTCCACAGGAACTTAGATTTGGTTGTTTCTTCAAGTAAAACTACATCACCAACTTCAAGATTCTTAGTTTCAATAGACATTGAAGAAATGAGTATTCCTTAAATCAAGAAGATATTGATTTTTCCATGTTTTCTAAATTTGTTGTATGTTTTGTTTGATGCTGTTTTCGTTTCATTGGATTTTTCTCTCGTTTGTAAAATATTCAGGATCTCTGCAAAGTTGTATGAGTATTCAGTTTTATGTCTGATCTGTAGAAAAATGAACTGGTGTAAGTATGCAGTGTCTTGTGTTAGTGTCTCCCGCCCCCCCCAAAAAAAAGTGAATAAATTTGAGCTCTTGTGTTATAGTGGCAGATTTATTATGTAATATTAGATTTCTATTTTGAAACTTTTTGTATTAGAGTTTCAAATCAAGAATTTTATTGTGTGAATCAAGTTGGTCTTGAAATGTTTTATTTACTCTAGCATTCTTTTATTACGAGCAATCTTGGAAGATTTTTATTGAATGGAAAGTACATATTTTTATTGTATTAAGTGTTTTCTTTGAAATAAAATGAAACTTGATATAACTTTGTGTCATATTTGAATTTCTAATTAAAAAAAAGGGGGGGGACTGCTAAATTATATTCTGGAAGTTGATTTGAACATTGGCTAAAAGTTTTTAAAAATTCATTTTAATACTGTGTTCAAGAATTTGCTGTTTCAACAATGTCTTTTCTTGCCAAGAGTATAAACAGGATTTATTAGAAGCTGAAGAATTAGGTGAGGATATGCTGTTCATCAGTAAGGTTCCTGAAATTAAAAAATAATCACGTTGAGCTAATTTTATGATGAGGAAGAAATTAAGTTGATTCTAAACCAAGTAATACTGATTGAATGTGTGGCTCAGGAAATGAAAGATGATCGCCTGGCTCAGGAAGCACATGAATCGGAAATAAAGCGACTTGAATTGCAAAATCAAGAAATATGAGAGAATCGACAGCGAATATAGTAGAATCGAGCAATAAAATCCAGTTGGCATAAATTATTCCAAAGTTTGATTGGTTTATCATTTGGCTATTTTACCTGCCGGAATTTCCAATATGTTAGCCAGAAAGCCATCTGAAGATGCAACTAAGTATGATTATGTAAAAAATCTAATCTTAAAGAGGTATAAATTTAATATGAAAAGATGCTTTTATCGACACCAAAAGACTCCTGGAAAGTCTTGGAGAAATTATGATCATGAACTTTAGAGTTACTTTTTGGAGTGGAGGGAAAATTTAGAAATTAAAACATTTGAGAATGAAAGCCTTAATATTACTGGGAAAATTAAATATTGGGTTCCAATAGAGGGGGAATATTTTCTTGACAAATAACTAGTCAAGTAAGGGAAAATTTTTTCACAAATGGATGAAATTAAAAACTCCATATGTCTAGCAGAAAGAATTTGAATATTAATATTTGAATTTGAATTAATAGTCGAATTTGAGAATATTAAACAAAGCTGTAAGAAGGAAAATCTTAGAAAATGGGATTTAAAGCCTCAAGAATGTTATCAAAATGGGAACAGAATGCAAGGTAGCTATCACAGTAGATAACAATCCTAAAGAACTCTTGAAAGATTTTTAATACTAAGCATTTAATTAAGGCAGAATTTACTAATAAAATTCATGAAAAAGAATTTGAAAAATGTAGACATCCTCATTATAAATGTAGATTCTTACTCGTATCTCTGACCTCAGTGGCACAAACCCGAAGACTTTGGAAACTGTAGCCTGAGATGAGATTTCCAAAAACAGTTTTAAGGATATTATGGCTCCATACACCAGCCTAGGTAATGTAAATCACTGTAAAATGCCAATACTTAGATATGCAGGCACAACGTTAGACTTCATTTATGAAAAGTAGGTAAAGCTTTACACGTACACGAAACCATAACAGATACAAGCAGCTCTGAATGGACATCCAGTGTACTTACCTGTGACTGCGGAAGAACTTGAATGTGAATTTGGTTATATAATAACAAAGGCTGCACGCCTAAGAGATTCATTAGATCAAGGAAGGTGTACCTTTTAGGTAACAAAACTGTCTTATTTGAAGAAGCAAAATGATTTAATTTCAATTTCATATCATAAATGCTATTCAAATTGTGCTGAGCAGCCATTTCTAGAAGAAATGACAAATCTAGGTTTGATAAATGAGTTAAATTCTGAAACTGAACTTAGGGACAAAGATATACTGACTGAAAATGAAATTTTGCCTCCTGTGGAAAATGAATGATCTGAAATAGTTCCGATAAAGCCTCTCCAGAAATAGTTTTACTAAAAGAAAAGGAAAGCATTGAATATACTACATGAAGAAAGTAACAGAAAATCTCGTAAAGGTACTTATATAATACCTCATCCAGAAACACCACAACCTAATTTTGTAGACTGAAGAGATACTCATGTTTTACCTACACTTGATGAACAGATTACCAAAGCTGTTGATAAATCAATGAAATCTAATCATTCTTGTATAAAACTATGTGAACCTACTCTTTAAAATAATACAATTTTGCTCCAAGGAGATAGAGAACTTATTGAAGCTATCCTTTTTACTAATACATTACCAACTGCAAATATAAATGTTGAAATTTCTATCTCTCCTCCATCTGTATTTCTAGGTATGAATAAATATATGCTGCTTCATGAAGAAATGCAACCTTGATGAAATCCAATATGGCAAAATGTTCAAAGCTATTTTGATGAGTATTATAGATTATGAAGATATGATTGGTGATGTGTTGGTCCGAAAATAAATTCCGAAATGAGACTATTAGTAGAAAGAAAAAGAAAATCGAAACGAGTAATCAAAATCACTAAAAAAAATCTGTTCCTGAGATATTAAATGAGAAACAAAGTGAAGCTTTATTAGCAAATGGGAACTTAAATGATAAGAAAAATCTGAGTAGCACAAAATCTTGGAAATGAAAACATAAAAGAAAAAGTTTATCACCAGTCAGTTGATGCATCATTTCAACAGAACATTTGTCAAAGAAATCCTTTTTCTAATAAAAAGAACATTTTGAACTGCCTGTAAAAGACAAAAGATTTGCTTTATCTGCTGAAATTTTAGCTGCATATGGTAAAAATTCAAACAAAGCAAAATAATATATCCCCCCTTTGATAAATTCTATTTTAAAGAAAAAAAAAATGTTTCATGTGAGGGAAGGAGTTTGACTGTAATGTCTTTGCATTGCTATGCTACCAAACTAAATATTGAGTGAGAAATGTAAAAGTTTTGACCTTAAAGAAGATGCTCGCTTGAAGATATGTTTTAGTTTTTGGTAAATTTGAAAAATAATTGCAGTTTGACTGAACAGTTTGATGTTTGACCAAAATGGGTGAATTTGCTTTAAAAACACTTCACTATAGTAATTAAATTTATCATCATTGGATAAATTTTCATTTCAATATATCATATTTGAAACTGATGCCAAAAGTCAACATGATTGGAATCAATTTTTTTTCTCATTAATGTAACTCAGTTTAACAGACTGTTTCAACCCCGGTTTTAATAGATTCTTAGGTTATTGCAATGTTCTTTGTGTATTTGGTTTACTAGTAGTTCATCTCTACATATGCAAATGATCAGTTTTTCATGATAAGCATAACATTTAATAATTTCAGGTTCAATTTCTTTAACATGTATGATTTGATCGGGAATTTCAGAATCTCTTTCTCTTAACTATTTAAATTTCAAATTTATTTGTTCTAATAGTTCTTTCAACTCTCCTTCATCTGTATCATTTTCTAAAATTTTCATTTCTGTTTTAGAAATTAATCATGTGAGAGATTTAAACATTACCTTGCCTTGGTTATTTCCATTTTGAAACGAAGTTCTAATGTGTCTTCCAAATTAACTTGATATTTTCATTTAGCCAAGTTTTTCTCCTGATTTTTAAGTACATTAAAGAAAAGGAGTTAGAAGCAACTTTTGCAATACTTTTTTTTGCAACTAATTTCTTAACAGTAAACAATAATAATTAAGGTATTAAAGTGTACCTTGTTGCAGTGATCTAGGATTGTAATCCAGAGATAATTTTTTATCCAAATACTACTGCGGCATCGGTTAGAAACTTTGCTATCGTTCTTTTTGCTAAACCTAACTATGTAATATGGAAGAAATTCTTTAAGGCCTCTTCTTCACTTTTTCTTCAGATTTTGTCTCCGTTACTCCATAGTCTGGCAACATTTTATGATAATTAACGACTTCAGGCCTAGATGTACTAATATTTTTAGGGCATTTCTTTTAGCAAAGTCAGTGTATTTCTTTTAACAAAGTCAATGTACAGTGAATCATGCCATATAATTTCATTAACAGATCGTCAACTAACAAGACTTCTTTGTGTACAGAAGAGCATCATCTGATGGTGCTACAAATTAACTTTTTGGCTATTTCTCAAGACCTTCTGTATTAAGTTTATTTTCTTTTTTCATTAGCATTTCTATTTGTATTTTAATAGCATGATTTTGATTCTAATGTTAATATGTGAATGCTTTTTAATAACTAAAAGAATTATAAACATTTAGAGGAATCTTGATTTTTTATTTATTTTTGTTATTTCCAAAAATTTCAGACAGAAACATTACTCTAAATATAAAAGATCGTAATTAACCAAGATTAATACAAGGTCCGGACTTTTCGGGACTTTGATTCTGGATTTAGGATTTTTCCAAATACTAGATCATCAGCTTAAATCAAGTAAGATAACATGTAGAAATTATAAAATTAAAAACATGAAATCATGATTCATGAAATGATGAAGCATTTATGATCTAAAGGTTATCAAAATTTACAAAAAAAGCTTAATATTTATTTATTTACTTTATTAAACATTTCTTTGAGTGTAAATTCTTTTTTTTTTTTTTTTTCTAATATTTTTTCTTTAATTCTATAGTCAGACATAATTCTTGTTTAGTTTCAAAGTTCCACTGTTCAAGTCCTGTAGTTGCTGTGTCGAGAATTCTGACTAACTTTCTGACTCAATCGAAATTGTTTCCGTTTTCAATAACCCCTCTGTCACTTTCTGCACTATTCAGTAGTGATATTTTCTGGATCTAGTGGATCTAGAACCATACTACAAATTTCACCATCTGTTTTAACTGATTGATGTTTTGAACATTGTCATTGCAATCAAAAACTTTTGTCAAGTCTTGCCACCTGGTGCGGCCATGTGAGCTCTGGCGCTGGTTCTGGCTTTATGTGAATAACAAATCAGTTATTCTTAATTCAAATAGCACTAATCTTTTGGCCTATGAGTATCATTAACAAAACCTATTTTTAGCATATAGAAAGACATTTTTGTTAAATCTATCCTCTTCATTTTAACACATTTAAATTGCTAGAATTTACTTATGCTTTAATTTTAGCACATTCTGTAATCGAATAATACTCTTTGTTATTCTGTTACTAATATAAAAAAAAATGTTTAGGCATCCCTGCATGAGTCATCACTCAAGTTGTTATGTGTTGATAAACATGCACTAATGAAAGCAAAATATAATAAATAATGATTCACCAGGTTGGCGTCAAGAATATATTAGTTGGTGTAAAATCAACAACGTTTCTATGTAGAATGTTTCGCTTTGAGATGTATGCCAAGCAGATATGCAGTTGCGGGGGCAAATTATTGATCACTCAGATTTATGCTAAAATGATTATTTCTTCAATAATGAAGTATTTTATTTAGTGCCAAAGTGAGAATTGGCACTCTCCGTATGTTTTATCATGAGGAGGGGAAAAAAAAATCAAATGCGCATGCAGAAAGCATACCTCCCCCCCAAAAAAAAGGTTGGTGGTGGCTTTGGAGGTCTGAATTTTAGATCATCCTGGATGTTGATCAGTGTTACCAGATCATGCGATTTTTCACAAACTTGCATTTTTTGACAACATTGTGCTACTAAACTTTTAGTATTTGCGATTTTGCGAAATTTTTGCGATATCCATCATTTTATGCTACTTTTTGCAACTTGAAAGTTTTTTTTAATATATTGTAAAATGCTTTTAAGTTAAAATAGTCTATCAACTAAAAATAATTTTTACAAAGGAAAAAAAAAAGTATATTTAGGCTTAAATAGAAGTTGGCATCTGGTAATCTTGTATACATGTGGGCTTTCCTTTTCAAGGCTGCACAGTCTGACACCGGTTTAACGAGAAGGGGGTAGGGGAAGGGAAAAGTGGGCAAGAAAGAAATAAAACTGCCTTTCAGGACCTCTTAACTTACACTCTCCTCCCCAGTGCGTTTCGTTTTTCACTCAGTCCCCTCCAGTTCTATGGTGATAGCGAATCGAAAAAAAGAACTTGCAGCTTGTGCGCCATTTATTGAATACCCAAACAGAGAAAGATATGAAATTCATTTGCTGATAATAATATTGCTAAGAACTAAGCAATGGAAATGACCTCAAAATCAAAGCAACGACATTTTTTTTTTAAATAACAACACAAATAAATTTAATAGTGAAAGAACAAGACTTTTTGACGTAATCAGAACCTGAAATAAATCCGCCACACAAAATGGAAATCTCAAAGAAAAGCATTCCTCAATTAAAACATTTGCAATTAAGCAAAAAAAGAAAAAAAGAAAGGTTTTCAGATTTTAAATTACTTCTAAAGGGCATTTTTTTAGAATTTTGTGTGTTAACTTTATTTATTAAATATCATGTTCTTTGCACTTAAACCACAAAATTCAGTTCAAGGGCCAATATTGCAAAGTAAGTTTAAAATGAGGATATTTTTTTATTTCCGATACACTGTCGCACACGCAGGAGATAAAAATGGTTTAACTGTACAACGTTGCCATTGATCGGTTTGAAATCCTTGAGTTTGTTAATCAAAAATTCATTAAAGTTTTACAAAATATGAAATCGATAATAAAACAAATTTCAAATTTGGTTTTCCAGATGCCCATATTCGGGTGGAAACGTTCGATGTTCAAAATTTGATGGCTCTAGGTACTGTTGTTTTATCGCAATACGAGAAACATATATACATTTATGCAAGATTTTTCATTATTTAATTTCATTAAATATAATACATGGCTCTAATATTTGCTGGCAACAATTTAAAAGTGAACCAACATTTATAGTGAATCAACGAAAAATGCCAAAATGAAATTAATAGTTCTTCGGTGCAAATTGCCCCTTTGGACTGAAAAAAAAACGACGAATTAAAAAAACTAACTGCCAACTCAAAAAACATTTAGTACAAAAGCGTCAACATTGTAAATGTGAGGAATCTCATAAGAATGGATATGCACATTAATTTAAAATTAGAAATCCAAATTAAATGAAAATTAATTAGAAAGGATATTGTTAAATAATTGAAAATGTGCAATATAGTTTTAAAGTTTTCGTTAAAGCTAAGATACACAATTAAAAAGAGTAAGAATCAGATACAGTAACTTAGGGAACCAATAGACAGTAAATATGTGATGACGTCAGAGGTCATGTAAGCAAACAAAACTATGACATCATAATAATCACATGATCTCTGACGTCATTGAGATTTTTTGCAACTTTTTGAGTCTTCTTTTGCTACTTCAGTTGAAAATTTTCTGGCAACACTGTATTGGATGTCTGGATCTCGGACTTTGTACTGTGTACAATTATGATAATGAGCTAAAAATATAATACCTTACAGTATTGAAAGTAACACTAATTTCTGTATTGCAGATCTTTTTTCCCCCCAGCATCGGTCTTCACCGAGTTGTAAAAAAAGTGGCAGGTTTATGCAAATTCAGTCTTTTGTAATAAATTGATTAAATAAATATTGAAGTTAAATTTTAATAACAGGTTTGTTGAACTAAAAATATTTTTGGAAGCAATTGAGTTACACTAGCTGAATCCTCATCAGTGTTGCTATCCTGGTTAAAATCCCTATATGTTCAAGATTTGTTGTTTTTCATATCTTTAAGTAATAATGTCTCATATAATATTTGAATTTTCAGAAATTTGTAATATCAGTACTACTAGAATTTATTTTAGAATCCTGGTAGTTTTATTTATATTTTAGCAATGTTAAATTTTCCTGTTGTAACTGTTTGTATATATTAGGAATTTTATTATTATTTCTTGTTAACTTTTATTTGTTTATATTTAATACGAGTTGCTTGTATTTAATATGAGTATGATTTTTTTGTATCTAATGCAAATGGTTATGTATTTACAGTTGCTGTATTCAGTGCAGTAAAGTTTTTTTTAGGGGAGGGGATACGTGCATGAATTGTAAATCGTATTTAAAACAAAATTCATGAAATTTGAGCTATTTATTTGTAAAATACCTGAAATGCAATTATCTTCATATTTTGGCATTTTTGTTTTAATAAACAGTTAATTTTTAAGTATAATTTTAAAACTTTTGAAGTATGTGTCTTTTTGCAGTAATCTGTAAGTATTGATTTTTCAAATTATTTTTGTGAATCACAGTCTTTTTTAAAGTGATTTACATTTTTAAATAAATTAAAATTATTTAATTTTCAGATGCTTAATGAGCACATTTGTCCACAACTGGAGAAGTTAAAGGCAGAACGCAAAGAATATAATGAGTACACTAAAGCTGTAAGAGAATATGAGCATTTGTCAAAAATATATATTGCATGGGATTATGTGAAAACAGAGGTAAGATTTTCTATAACCCTTTTTTATTAATAGGAGTTTTGATCTACTTCAAATAATTCAGCAGAAATTTTCGTTTGCTTTTAGTGTGAAGATAGAAGAATTTTTTATTTTTGAGTGTTAAATAGGAGATTACAAGCTATTAATATGTATTATTTAGGAAAATTTATTTATTTTAAATTTGATTTAAAATTAAGTAATTCCAGTTATACAGGGTATTTTCAAAAGAATACCTCAACTTTGAAACACTACAATTGCAAAACTAAAAAAAGTCAGACCTTTTAGTAAAAATTAAATCAAAAATAGCATTGTAAAGCTTATAAAAGTTACTAATTTTAAAGTTTATAAATATTCAGTGTGACTGTCATCAGACAGATGAATTAGATCCTGTTAATAGCAGAAATCATCCCTCACCCTTTTTCAGCATGTTCAGTGTTACAGTTTGGGTGGCTGCAGTTATTTGTGTTTTCAGTTCGATTGATGATGTTCGCATGAATGGGGGAAAAAACACATCATGTTTTATGTAGCTGTAATGAAAAAAAAAATTGCAGGTAGTTAAATCAGAACTTCTTGGAAGAGTCTGAGGAAGAGCGAGGTCAGCATCTACCCTGCAACCAATCCACCGCTATGGGAATTGTTCATTTAAGTATTCACGAATAGACAAATGGTCAATGTGGTGATGCTCCATTTTGCTGGAATATGAAGTCTTCAGCTTCTTTTAACTGGAAACCAAAGTATCTTCTGAAGCATATGTAAGTAATGGCAGTAATAGTAGACTTATTTAAAAAAAAAAAAAAAAAAAAAAAAAAAAAAAAAAAAAAAAAAAAAAAAAACTTTGTTGAATTGTGTTCCATTTTAGCAGCTGCATGAGGGTTAACCATGTGTGCCATTCAGATGGTATAGTGGTTTGTGACGCTGCATCAATGGGCATAGGTTTGGATTTCAGGGAAGCCATGGATGTTTGTAAAGATATAACATCTGTGGGCAAAGGGTCATTCAAAATACATGGAAAGCTGAAAGTCCTCTCAAGAGGTTGATGGTAGGAAAAGAGAAGTGCTAGAACCTTGTCCGCTCTTCAGGGCTTTGTAATGTAAGGACGTCCGAGATGGATGAATAATCAGACCAGCGATCATTTAAATATTTATTTTAAAACTTAATAAAGATTTCTTGAGTAAATAAAGTAAAATATTATTTTGATTCAGCCATACATACGAAAACTGCCGCTTGAAGCAGCTCTGAACAGTCGCATGGCGCGACTCATCTACAGCTTCATCTTAACAAAGATTCTCTGAAAAAACCTCTTTCTTCCTTTTACGTTAAATTCGGAAGGAAACAGCACAGGGGATGGGGGTTCTTACAAGTTTCTTCTGTAGAAAATTACTTTACGGTCATTTAGCGGACACTGGGTGATAGTTCGCACGGAACCTACACAAAGAACCTACTACAACACACTTCTGTAGTTAATTTACCTGAAGATTAGTTCTGTTGAAAACAGGAAGTCTAATGTAAAACAGACGATTCCTCACCTGAGGATCGTTACAGCGTTCTCTATCAAAATTGGGATAGAAGGTTAACATTTTGTAAGACTCAGTGATAGCTAATATATCCCTATAGGAATGCACAGGTGCCGATCTTTGTTCTGCCACATATATGAGTATAATGTTGGTTGACTTGACTTTACTGTTAGTGTGAAATTTACCTTGTTAAATGAAAGCTTAAATATGAAGTAATCATCTATGTTGAGCTCATTAAGAACAAATTTGCAAAAAACTGATTTTTGTTCTTTATCACTTTGGATTCAGTGCAAATTCAAAAAAATTTGTTAATTTTTTTATGCTGAACAAATTAAGAAATTTATCTTCATTTCAAGGGATTAAGTAAGAGAAAATTTCTGCCAAATTACATCTATACCAGCTGTAATTTGTGTGGTTTGAAAGTCAGTTGCTTTCTCAAAATTTTCCATATGATTGTATGAGGCATTTGCATTTTCGTTTTCCAGGTCAAGTTGGCATTTTTGATGTGTTAGTGAATGTATGTCAAATCCGTTCCATATTCTCTTCATACACACATGGTTAACCAGAACTTTTGTTTCTGCAAATGCATCCCTTTTCATAAAACTGAGGAAACCAACATAAAATACTCCATCTGTTGGGAGGATGAATTGCATATTTCAATGAACTGCTCATTGAAGAGTTGTAACCAGACACTTTTAGCAAATTCAGTAACACAGAATGCATATTCTTGCTCCATTATGATCTCAACTTACTAAATTAACTGCCGTAGTTAGAATGATATGTACACATAAGGACATTAACACTATTGTAATGTATTTTATAGTTTTTATCTAAATAACAGATGAGCTTCTTAGTAAAACATAAATTTTATTCTCAATTCACGAAGATAAATAATTTAAATACAATTCTATCCAGTACAGCTTCACACTTCTGCTTTACTATTACAGTTTCTTTCTCTATAAATTTTTCATACATCTACTGCTAGTAAAATTTTCAGAATAACGATTTAGACATCTTCTCACGTCGCTCAGCAACGGTTACATGATACAAATATGGCAGTGCCACTCCGTTATCAAGGATAATAAATGTAATTATTTGTTAAATAATAAAATATTACAACCTCTCCCCCCTCCAGATAAACTTTAATTGGTATTTTTATAAATTAAAGTGTACAGTTTTTTTTTTCTTTCAAAACAACACAGTCAGAAAGGGAGGAAAGAACAAAATAATTTTTTTTTATCTGTGTAGAGGAACAAATTCTTTAATGTGGCCAGGGAGTACGACTTAATGCGTCTACATTTTTGTGGTTTTTACCACTTCGATGTATGACAGTGTAATTGTAGGATTGTAATACTAGTGTGTATCTCATAAGTCGCATTATTTTTTAGCCAAACTAAGGGATTATGATTGGTCATGATGAGGAATTTAGTATGCCCATCTAAATAACATTGCAATTTCTTTACAGCGAATATTATGGCAGTGCATTCCTTGTTTTTGGTAGAGTACTTTTTTTTCAGTTTCTGTAAATTTCTTACTGAGGTATAATACTCGATGTTCATTGTCTCGTTTGTATTTCTGAGCTAAAATAACACTCATACCAGAGTTTGAAGCATCAGTTTGCAAAATGAACTTATTGAAATCAGGCACATGTAGTATAGGCTTTTGTGACAGTTTTTCCTTTAGCTGTTCAAATGCTTTTGTGCATTCTTTGGTCCAATTTATTTTCCTTTTCTTTAAGTTCCCTTTCAAAGTTTCAGTTAAAGGTGATGCTATAAATGAGAACATGGGAATGTAATGATTATAATAGCCTGCTAATCCTAAAAATGCTCTGACTTAACTTTTTGTGGATGGCACAGGAAAATCAAAAATAGCTTTTACATTGACTTCATTTTGCATTCTTATACCACGACCTACAATATGTCTTAGATACTTTATTTTGAGCAAATTTACATTTTATAGGTTTAATGGTTAAACTAGTGTCCTTTATTTTTGGTCAAAATGGCTTTCAGATGACTTGGATGTTCTTCTCATGTGTTTGAAAAGATTGCCAAACCATCTAAATATGGAACAACAGAGTGTTCACATTCTTGAAGGATTTCGACCATCATTTTGCTGAATGAAAATGGTGCATTTTTAAGTTTGAAAGCCATCCTTAGAGGTCTAAATGGGCCAAAATTTGTAATGAAAGTGGCTAATCTTTGTGAATTAGGTCAGGTGTATTTGCCAGTATACCTTTGTTAAATCCAAGAGTTATATATTCTGCTGCTGCTATGGTTTCCACTTGTTGTTCGATATCATGCAAGGGGAAGAATTGTGTTTAAATCAACTTATTCAATTTTCTATAATCGATATTTAGGGTCCAGAATCTCTTCCCACTACTTCAACTAAAATCATAAGAAAGGTGTATTCTGAATCTCCTATTTCAATTATTTTATGTTGAAGCATTTTTTCAGTTTCTGTTTTTAATATATCTGTTTGTCTAGGAGAAATTTTGTATGATTTACAGTGGATTGGTGTGCTTTCGGTCAATTGAAAATCATGTGCTATTAAATAAAGTGCCTTTTTCCAGGCTTATTAGAGAAGATTTTTGAAAATTTCAATAGCAGATCATGCAATTCTTGAATTTGTTGTTCATTTAGCTTTTCATTCAACGAACTGTTTTCTTTAATTGCCTCAAAATTGAACAATGTTCGTTCAGAGTTAGTCGTTGGGAAATTCTCCTCCATATAATCATTTTCAGACTGATGTTCTGTAATCATAAAGTTAACCGATTCTGCTCGCCTATGATAAGGTTTTAACATGTTAACATGGTAGACTTGATTATGGTCTTTTTTCCCTTCGAAACTCACAGCATAATTAGTTTCGGATAATTTCTTCTCAACCTTCCCAGGACCTTTCCATTCAACTGCTAGTCTACTTGGTTTACTCGTTGATACAACTAATACTAAATCTCCTTTGGAGAATTCTCTTTTGATAGCTTTACGATCGCACCGCACTTTTCTTTTGGTTTGCATTTCCAGCATTTTATCTGTAGCCATTTCTTTGCATCCTTTTAACCGATTTATCAATTGGAAAGTGTATTCAACAACATTATTTCCTTCGTCTTCAGGATTCAGAAATTGCTCATATAATAATGTTACAAGTGTTCTAAGGTTTCTGCCATATACTAATTCTGCAGGTGTAAATCCCGTGTTATTGTTCTTAAAGCAAAATTTGCTTCTCCCACTCAGGCTGCTTCGATACATAAGACTTTTAAAATTTGTTTGACTGTTTAGTGAAATCTTTCGACAGGGGTGCTTTGTGGATGATGTATTGAACTTCTAGTTACTTTTATTCCAAATTTTCCCAGAAATTCAATGGCTAGATTGCTCATGAAGGAAGTACCTTGATCAGATTGTATTTCTTTTGGGAAATCCATTCTACTAAGTATTTGCAACATGGCTTCAGTTGCAATATTAGGAAAAGGTACAGCATCTGGATATTTTGAAGCTAAACAAATAGCTGTGATTGAATATCTATTCCCATTTGATGTTATCGGTAAAGGACCGCATGCATCAAAGTTAATTTTTTAAAATACTTCTGCAATAAGTGATGCTAAAGTCAAAGGAGCTTTGGCTTTATCATTAAATTTTCCCACTCTTTGACATGGATCACAAGTTTTAACATACTCTTCTATTTCTTTATAGCAATTAGGCCAGTAAAAGTATCTTGTTAATCTGTCTTTAGTTTTGATGATACCTAATTATCCTGAAGTGTTATCCTGACATAGTGACTTTATTTGATCCCTATATTTTTCAGGAATAACAATGAATTCCCTTTCATTTCCATTTTTATCTATTTTCGGTTTCACCAACAACCCGTTTTCTTTTATTTTGAAACCATTTGTAGAATTAACATTAATTATTTTCTTAATTTCCTTATCTGCCTCATCAGCATGAGGTAAGATATCTCTATCAGTCTCAATAAACGGCAATTCTAGTTTCTCCATTTCAGTGTCTCTACTTTGAGCTTCTTCACAAGATCTTTTTACTTGAGATCGTGTCAAGACCACATTTACCTTTTCTAAATTAAAGAATGGTTTATATCTTTGAACAATTGAGCAGTTTTGTTACCTAATATACATCTGTGGGATCATTTGTAACAGCAGCTGCCTTTGTCTTTATATGACCTACAATTATTCATAATTAATTTCAACTCCTGCTAACGGTAGACACACTGAATGGTAATTTAAAAGATATTCTATCCAGACATGTTCTCCAGTTATTTTTGTGTTATCTATGTATTTTTGAGAAATAATGTCTACTGTGCCTCCAGCATCTCGAAGAACAGGCATTTCATCCCAATTAACTAAACCCTTAATTGTATGTGTCTCTAACAAATCGTCATTCGAAGATACAAGTTTACTTTTTCATTTGGTTTTAAGTGAGGATGTTGAGGCTTAAAATGTTCATATGATCCGCACTCGAATCAACGTGGTTGATATCTTTTGTCATATAAATTTTCTTGGTTCTTATTTTGGAACTGATTTCTTTGTTGGACATTGTCGGTGATCTTTCTGGTATTTCGAAATTTCCCATTTATTAGAATGCTTAAAATGAGGCAGATACTCTATTTTTTTCACAAAATTTTCATAACGAGGTTTAAATGATCTTTTGTTAGTTCCCTCAGTTTGACTGTCAGAAAGTTTCATTTTTATTCTTTTTCTCACATCCTCAAAATCTTCAATTTTCTAACTATCTCAGTAGGTGAAATGATGGTAGTTCATTCATCCGTAAGATGTTCCTTGAAATCGGGAGAAGTGCACTTTTTAATTTGATCAACCAGCACGAGATCTTTTAGCTGTTCAAAAGTTTAATGTTTAATCCATTAGGCCGTCCTTCTAAATAATTCTTTAATTTATAGTAAAAATCATACCAAGTACTTGCAATAGATTTTTGGTGTTTATTAAAAAGTTGTTGAAATTTGTTCGCACTCAGTTTAAATCGTTGTAACAGTAAAATTTTTACATATTCATACTTTTTTGCATCCTCTTCTGGTTCTCTAGCAATAAGCTGAACAGTATCAGGAGGCAGCAATGAAATAAGTTGAATCACTTGGTTTCCAGCAGGTATATTCATGATTTTAGCCTGATGCTCATATAACACCAGAAAGAAACTTATTTCATCTTCTTTAGGGTTAAAACATGACATGACATTGTGAATTCTGATTTTCAAAGGCTGCTCAGGTAACTGCATAGTTTCTACTGACTGTGCTCTTGCAGTCATTGCATCCACTTCAAGTTTCTGAAGCTCAAAGGCTCTAATTCACTTTCTTTCTTCTTGCTCTTCTTTTTCGCATTCTCTCTTTTCTCGCTCTTCTCTTTCACATTCTCTTTCTTCTTATTTTTTTCTCACTCTTCTCTAATTGCAGTCAGTAATTCTCGAGTAAATTCCTCATCGTAATTGGGACTTTCAGTAATCAATTTATGCTACTGAGCAATCTTAAATTCAAGTGCCAGTTAAACCTAACTCTTCTGCCAATACTTTTAAATCCTGTTTTCTGCTCCTAGCTAAAAGTGGCATCTTGAACAAATTATCTTTAATAGTCTTTCTTTTAAAACTGAATCTTAAAAATCATACTTGTATTAAAAATATATATATAAATTATGGCAAAATTCAAATTTTTTTTCAAATACGAAATTCACTCTAACCAATTGGAAAGAATTATTTAAACTACTTTGTCAGTTTGGCACAAAATAAAATATTACTACGCCGGGTTGACCTTTTAACTCACTATTCACAAGCCTCGTTGGCGATAAGTATATAAGCACCTTTGCCAGTTTGGCAATACAATGGAATTAAACCCACTTCAGTTTGATAATTCTACTATCTACCTCCATGCCGGGTTGGCTATAACAAAAGCAGTTTTTATCAGTTTGGAAATACAAATTAGCTGTAATATGTCAGGATGATGTTACTATCTACCACACGCCTGGATGGCAAGAACTAATAAAAGCAGGGTTTTCACACTACCTGGAAAACCTGAAAAAGTCGGAGAATTTGAAAATTGAAGTCGGGAATTTCACACAGCCATTCCCACCCAAAAAAAGCGAATTTTGCACTGACATTGGAAACGATTGCTTTTTTAGGCACTTGAGCATCATTCAGCTAGCTGGCATAGAGCCAATTTTCGCAGCTCCAGTCAGATTGTCTTTTAGAAAGGCAAAGCAAGTTTCGAGCAACTTTGGTTTCCAGTAACTTTGAGAATCAAGAGGTTCGCATGTGCAGTGCATGTTAAACTAAAGAAAATATGTATTCTTGTGTAAAACAAAACTGGTTTAATCCTAGTATACGGTATTATGAAGGTTAGAATAGCCTCTATATATTCTATCCTAACCTCCATGTACAGTACACACGGGATTTGGTGACATTATAATGAGCAGTGAATGGGTCATTTTGGTGTTGGGGGCAATCTTCAAAATGGTGCCAAGGCCATATCGTATACTAGGATTTTACTGCAAAATCTTTTAAAAATTTTTTAAAAAAAGTAAATGCATTATTTGTCATTTTGCAATAAAATAAAAGAATAGTAATCAGTCATGTAGGCTAACCATTTAATATAACTATATTCGCCAAAATATTGTTGATTATTGTAATTCAGTTTTTAATTATTTTAATGTTATTCACATCATTTAATGTTGCTTCTTCCCTCTAAATTTATTTATTTAGTAAAAAATACTTTCAAATTTCAAGAAAGTTTTTTTGGTATAATCCTGAAACTAATTCTAGCAGTATGATGACATAACATCACGAAATTTAATGTACATATTTTTTGCTTATGTATGCTGCTAAATAAATATGAAATACTTGAATTTATTTTTAAATATCATTAAATAGATTTCTTTCTTTTGTTTAGCTGCAAAATGTCTGTAAAAAAGACATTTTTTAATCTACATTGGACAAATTCTAATTTCAATTTCCAGTGGAGAAAACAACTCCTATTGTAGTTACAATAGTAATGCTTTGGGGATTATATATAAGATATGATAATTGTATATGACTTTTATATATATATATATATATATTGTAGTCTGTAATTGGCACATTTTTGTGTTTTCAAGTGGTCCATAATTAATTTACCTCCTAGCACAGCCAAAGTGCATTACGCGATTAGACTGGAATTTTCTTAAAACACACCTGGAAAACCTGGAAAAGTCAGGGAATTTCATGCTCCTGTTTGAGTGGCACCCCTGTAAAAGACTTTTGCTAGTTTGGCAGTACAATAAAATCACACTATGTCAGTTTGACATTGCTACTTATTTTCCATACACCTGCTTGGCAACAAATTCAGAAACACAATAACCAGTCTCTCTCTCTCTTTTTTTATAAATGCCAGGATAGCTTTCACATATCAGTTATCAACGTAAAAATTTCAACTGTTCTAATAAACAAAAAAGTTTATACTAATAACAGCAAAGCTTAAATAATAATTTTTGAATACTTCTTTACCACAAATATCAATTACAATTTATGCAGTTAAATAAGTAAAATTAAACAAGAACTTACACTATTTAAGTATAATTCTGAAATGAAATATTAAAATGGAAAAATGTACTAAAATTCTGAATTGAAATACTAAAATGGAAAAATGTACTAAAATTCTGAATTGAAATATTAATATGGCATTCCTACTCAAATATCAAGGATAATAATATGATCATTTGTTAAATAATAAAATATTGCACCGTATTTTGCCGAAAGCCGCACAGACATTATAGTGGTTAGGGGAACCTGATTGCGATACCAAAGGACCCTTGTTTGAATCCTGGAGAAGGCATGGATGTAAAATTGTCTGTCCCTTCACAGGAGGTAGCGGTGACTGCCCATTACAGTGATTCTCAACCACTGTGCCGCTGTACTTTTGTATGTCGCCAAACTTTAGAAAAGTATATAAAAATTATAGTGGGTTTAATCATAGTATATGGTACACATGGGAATTGGAGAAATTCGATTTTTAGGAACATTAATAAGCGCACCAATTGTTTTATCCAAGTCAATTTTGGTATTGTGGAGGATAGCACATTTCGGAGCATTTTCGTGCATGTTCAGTACATAATTAAATTGAAAAGTTCTTATTGGTGCAGATGGAAGACTAACTTACTTATCAGACATTTTTGTTATTTTTAATAACATAAGTTCAAGTATGCAAGGGCCGAAAGAAAGTGTATTAAACTCAACTGATAAACTGGTGGGATAACAAAAACAAATAACTTTATGGAAAAAACAAATAAATAAAGCTCAGGAAGGCAATTTGGAAAAGATTGAGTCAGTCCCAAAAGATTTTAATAAAATTATTCATAAAATTGTTATTGACCATTTGACAACATAGAGGAGAGAATTATTCATTATTTGCCAAATCTAGGTATAAAAAATATGACTGGGTTTGTAATCCATTTGTGATAACGAATACTTTTGTATTCGAATTAACTTTGAATGAAGAAGAACTAATTTCGCTTTCTGATAATCAAGATTTAATTAAATATTCGGAAGAATTAATTAATTCATTTTGGATTAACATTAGATGCGATTATCCCATGATGGCCAAAAAAAAGTTTTAAAAATATTATTACAATTTTCTACATCTTATTTGTGTGAATTCGGACCAGCATAAAAAGCAACATAAAACAAACATAAAAACAAATAAAAGATCGAGACTGATACATGTAAGAGACGATATGAGAGTAGTATTGTCATTTTTATGACCAAATATGAATGAAATTGTCAAAAGAACATCAAACTCAGATTTCTCATTAAAAGTATTCTTATTATTAACTTGCAATTAATCCCTTAATAAACATACTGCCATTTTTGTAGTACATGTTATTTTGTTTTACATTCAAAATTATTATCATAAACTATTTTACATAGTGTATTATAGGTAAATAAATAACTTTTAAACTCATCTTTTTCTTTATGTGCAGCCAAATTTTAAAATAATTAAAAGTGTGTTGCGACGGGGAGGGGAAGGTTGAGAACCACTAGCCTATCAGGTGCCTTCACAAGAAAATGGCCACCACTTTTGGCCCTTAATATTGGCCAATGCAATAAATAGGCAAGTGCCCGCCATTGGGGGGGGGATATGCAATAGGATTGGGCTATTCTTTAACATTAAGCTTTGGTGAACTGTGTTCCATTTCAGCACCTGAATGAGGATTTGTCATGTGTGTCATTCAGATGGTATAGTGGTTAGTAATACTGCAGCACCTGTGGACACTGGGTTGAATTTTGGAAGACATGGATGTTTGTAAGCAAATAATGTCTGTGCGGCAAGAGGACATTCAAAATACATAGTGAGTCGAAAACTCCAGTACCTTGTATTCGCATTTATTATTATTTTTTAAATATATTTTTCATTTGGAGAGAAGTATATTTTTTTTATATTTTTCTTCTGTATAAAAATTTTAATTTATATGGAAAAAAAAAACTGTTTCAGATTTTTAAATGAAGAGCATGTTTAAATGGTCATTTTGTATTTATTATCAATGAAATTAATAAGATTTAGCTTCATTACAACGTTTAAATTTCGAAATCATTATTATAATTTTTGATATTTTGTCTCGTATTGCGTTTTAGTTGCTTCAAAAAGGATTTTGTTTTTTAAATATTGAACTTTGTTTTGTAATTAATGATTAATTGATTCTCCATCTGACTATACTGTGATTTAACTTTACTCTCTAGGAATTAGTTAACAAATCCGGGAATGAGAAAAAGGAACTAGAAAATAAGTTTGAACGGCACAAGCACTCAATTACTGAAATGAAGAGGAAGCTTGAAGAAGCTGATAAAAAAATTAGTGAAATAGAGATGAAGATGGATGAGGTAATATTAGTCTTAGTTTTCCTACACTGACATATTTTAATTATAGAAATAAAAATAAAGGTCATTCATCCTTATGCTTTATGATTTATTTTTATGTTAAACAGATGTTACAGTTAGGCCACTGAATTGTGAACATAAAGACAATTGCAGTGTACTATGTTTATCTGTCTGTCCTCTCATAACTATTATGTCGGTTGGTTTGAAACTATTCATTGTAGTGATCTTTTAATGTAGTCAAGCAATTATTTCTTCTGTAAGTTTTGATGGCTAGTAAAATATGTAACAAAAAGTAGAAACATTGGAAGCTCAGGGGTTTCAGAAAATACTTTTATGCGAGTTTTTTTTTGGGGGGGGTGGATATGAACTGTCTTGTATTAAAAATATAAGTCAAAATTTTTCTCTTACAAATTTTTTTTTTTTTTTCTTTGCTAAAATTAGATTATAAAATGCAGACTTCATTGCTATCTTTCAAACGATTGCAAATTTTCTTTTAAGCATCAGAGATAATACTAAGACCCTGTTTGGTTAACCCTTTATAAAATAAATTTTCTATGGGGGAATAAATTTCTATGAATTTTTTATGGGTGGCACCTAGGAACTCTGAAGGAGGCTTTGCAGATTACTCAATTTTTTATCAGGTAATTTCTCTGTCGCTTGTAAATTATAATTCAAATGGTTGAGAATGATTATACAATATTATTAAAATAAACAATAATTCTGTATTTAATAAATGCATGTAATGTATTATTTCTTCATTAATTCCTATTAGCTAATTAGAGCTGTCATTTAACAAGATAAATGACTGCAGTATAAAAAAAAGTATTAAACATTATTAAAACTTCTTCTTCTTACAAGTAAGCTAGTGCTTTTTTCTAAAGTTATTGAAGTATTCTTGACTTTGTTATTAATCATTCGTATATACACTGCTTATCATAAATTAAGGAAAAATAACAAAAATAGTGATAACTCCCTCAAAAATAAGCCAAACCGTGTAAAATTTGAATATGTTGCCAAGTAAGAGTAGCTGAGTAAAACTGCAATATGCAAATTAGTGGTGCTGCACTCAGAATATGTCATCTGTGAGGAATATAAAAGTCCATGTTTGAGAGCAAGCCCACATGTTTCACTGTGATAGTGACAGAAATCTGAGATAGCCAATTCGTAACAATGATTTCCAGGGATCATTTGCCTGAAGAACTACGATGGAGAGCCATTGGGAGACTAGAGGCAGGACAAAGTCAAGCAGAAGTGGCCAGATGGCTAAATGTGAGTCCTTCTGTGATTAATAGACTTTGGAGGCAATTTCAAACCACAGATTCGGCATCTAGGAGGTTCAGCCAAGGACGATCAACTGCTACGACAGGTGCCGATGACCGATATTTGACATTATGTGCATGCAGGAATAGAACCGCTATTTTGACTCTTCTTAGATCCTCCCTGGCTGCAGCCGCCGGAAGGTTGGTGTCAACGTCAACTGTGCATAGAAGGCTTCACAAAGGTGGTCTGTGTGTGAGGCGACCAGCCATTTGCGTGCTGCTCATGTCACGCCATAGGAGGTATCGTTTGCAGTGGGCACAACATCATATCCACTGGACTCCTGATCAATGGAGGGCTGTTCTCTTTACGGATGAGTCCAGGTTTAGTCTAGAAAGCAATAGTAGGTGTTATTTGATATGGAGAGAACCTGGAACCTGTTATCATCCATCAAACATTCGTGAAACAGATGCATACGGTAAAGGCAGTGTGTGTGTTTGTGATGGCATCTCTTTGGGTGGACGCACAGACCTACATGTCTTTCCAAGGGGAACCATGTATGTTCAGGTTTATAGAGATGGCATTGTGGACCCATATGCCGGGGCAATAGGTGATGCTTTCCTGTTACAGAACAATAACACAAGACCACACAGGGCTCGCACCATAGATGATTATCTTCAACAGGAAACAATTATGCACATGGAGTGGCCAGCTCGATCCCCAGACTTGAATCCTATCGAGCATGTTTGGGATGTTTTAGGGAAACATCTAGCTGCTCTCAATCCACGTCCTCAGACCCTTGCAGTGCTTGCAAATGCATTGCAAGAGCAATGGCTCTCGCTTCCTATGGAATTAATAGACCGCATAATTGAAAGCATCACACATCGTTGTATATGCTGTATTGCTTTTAGAGGCGATCATATTCCATATTGAAGGTACTTTTCCTAAAGCAAACTGACACCTTCGATTTGTTCATTTTATACATGTGCTAATTTCTATACTATCATAATTGTCTGGTAATTTCTTTTTATGTTATTTGATACCTTACTATGTGTTGTATATTGTGGGCAAGTTGCATAAAATTCTACATGTAGCTTTTTCAGTAATCGTGATTTTAGTGATTTTTTCTTAATTTATGATAACCAGTGTATATATACGAGGCACGTCCAGAAAGTAAGTTCCGTTTCAATTTATCTCCGCTGCAGCTCTGCGATCGCAGTTCCGCACATGCGCAGTAGACGCTCTGTATCAAGGAGAAGAAACGCGCGCCATTTGGAGATCTCTGTCAGTCACGTACGCTTTGTTGTGCTTGTTTACAATGTCGGTGTTGATTGAAAATCCCGCCGCTTGTGAAATCAGATCTGTGATTCGTTTTCTGAATGCGAGGAAAGTGAAACCTAGTGAAATTTATCGGCAAATTTGCGATGTTTACGGACCAAAAGCGATGAGTGATTCAATGGTGAGAAGATGGGTCCGAAAGTTCAATGACGGACGTAGTGATGCGCACGATGAAGAACGAAGTGGGCGTCCATCTTTGGTTACAGAAGAACTGGTTCACGCGATTGATGACAAGATCCATGAAAACCGAAGGTTTACAATTAGTGCTCTCGCTATGGAATTTCCCCAAATTTCACGATCACTAATGCATGAAATTGTTACCGAAAAACTGAAATTTCGTAAACTTTGCTCACGTTGGGTACCAAAGATTCTTACTGAGCAACACAAAACAAAACGGATGGGTAGTGCACTTCAGTTTTTGACCCGTTATGCTGAAAGCGGTGAAGAATTTCTGACACAGATAGTCACAGGAGATGAAACTTGGGTTTCTTACGACACCCCTGAAAGTAAGCGGCAATCAATGGAATGGAGGCACACTTCATCCCCAGCAAAGGTTAAGCCGAAGCAAATCTTGACACCTCGAAAAATGATGTGCACAGTGTTCTGGGACTGGAAAGGCATCTTACTCATTAATTTCTTACCGCGTGGTCAAACAATCAGAGCAGATGCTTATTGCGAGACACTTCGGAAATTGCGCCGTGCAATTCAGAATAAGCGCCGAGGATTGCTGTCAAAAGGTGTTGTTTTTCTTCACGACAACGCACGACCACACACTGCAAATGTGACGAAAAACCTCCTACAGGGATTTGGCTGGGACGTGTTTGACCATCCTCCGTACAGCCCTGACCTCGCTCCTAGCGACTTTCATCTGTTCTTACATCTTAAGTCTTTCCTTGGCGGTCAACACTTTAACAATGACGACGAGCTGAAAGAAACTGTTTCCAACTGGTTGAAGACACAGGCGGCAAATTTCTATGAAGAAGGTATACAAAAACTTGTGCCACGCTATGACAAATGCCTGCAATATTTCGGCAGTTATGTGGAAAAGTAGTTTAAGAGTTGTTGAATTTTGTGCAATAAATAACTTTTCTGTAGCTGTACACAATTTACTTTTATTACCAAACGGAACTTACTTTCTGGACGTACATTGTATTACATTTCAAATGCACACAAAACAGTCTTCTTTAGAAGATCCGTATAGACTTTCTTTCATACTTTCATTCATAATGAATTAGTTACATACATCCATGCTAATTTTTTAATTTCTAAATGCTCTCTAATTTCTGATTAAAGATGTCTTCCCATAAGTCAGAGATGCAGCTGATGACCAGTGTTA
Source organism: Stegodyphus mimosarum (assembly GCA_000611955.2). Taxonomy (NCBI): domain Eukaryota; kingdom Metazoa; phylum Arthropoda; class Arachnida; order Araneae; family Eresidae; genus Stegodyphus; species Stegodyphus mimosarum. The sequence goes on from KK121074.1 coordinate 520,186, forward strand.
TCAAAAGCTTATTTTTGTCATTGATTGTAGATATTCTGAAACACATATACATTGTGTAACAAAAGTCATTGGACTCTTTGGATTTTTAGACGTTTTTCAAATTTCTTGAGAAATGATCGATGAATTATTTTATAACTGTGACCATATAAATAATGTGCACTTATACTTTCTAGTGAAAATTCAGTTACAGGGGAATTTGTCAATAAAAATAAAGTTATTTAGGAAAGAAAAAAAAATTTGATCAGCCTGAATACAAACAGAAGAAAAGTAACAAGATAGTCATGGCTTCTAAGCGAATTAAATTTTTTTTTTCATTTATGTTTTGGCTTTTAATGAAACTTAAAATTCATTGAAACGAAATGTTCATGTTAAATCTAAAATTTGAGTAATTTTATCTTAAATCCTAGTGCTGTACTGTTTGAATTCCATTGAATATTTATGGTGATATTGACTAAGTTAACCTTTTATTCTGTGGAGTTAGTATCTGTAGTAATACTATTGAAGCAACTAACAGTATAGTGATATTACTCAAGCAGCTAAGATGTTAATTCAGAAGCCCTATGTCATGCTAACCTGTTATTCCACTAAATATCTATGTGGCTTGCTAACTAATTAGTTTTTGTGAGGCTAACCCTATTTATAAGACAAATTTTGAACAACTTTCCATTGAATAGATATTTATGCAGGATATCCAAGAACTCCTAAGAAATGCTTGCAAATGTTGAATTTTTTTCACACCAGACATTTCTTATATTATGTTAACATTTTTTCCATCTTATTTTTATTCATATAAGTGAGCATCTTTATCTTAATTCATATATATTCTAAAATTGGTTGTATTCCATATTCTAATTATTTTAATTGGAAATTTATATTTCTAGGATGGAGGGCAAAAACTTCATGCATTAGATGAAGAACTGAAAAAGATGCAAGTGGCTGAAACTAAAGCTGATACACAACACAGAAATTTAAAAGATGCTTTAAAAGAAGAAGTGAAGAAGAAAGCTGAGCTAACTAAAAGTTTCCAAGATGTAATTTTTCATTTTTATTATTTTCACATTATCATAAAATAATTATATATATTTTGTAGTCTTGAATTTGCTGCAGTTTTCTAAAGGAATTTGTAGGTCTTTGCTTTGTATTTGGTACTGTTTTCCCTGTTATTTGGCAATTTTAAATATTGGTCACTAACATAAAACTAGAAAATGCATCTACACTTACATAAGTATGTGTGTATGTATAATATGCATATATGTATGTATGGCATAATTCTTCAGTTTTGAGGTACATACTTAAGTTTCATTTTCACTAACCAGAGGAAATATTTTTCTTTAAAAATCAAGAAACAAAAAATTAAACTCTAAAGTATGTAATCAATACTTTTATGGTAGTAGAATTCTACTTAATTATGACAGTGATATCCACTTATCAATAGGTATATTATTCAACACTTTATTTGGAAACAGTATTGGAATTGGATTCTTGTAAACTACTCATATCTACATTCTTATCGAAGTCAACTATGCATGTGGAGTCCAGTTCTAAGTTCAGAAGGTTGATAATGTAACGTTTTCTAAATGAATGCTGTGGTGTTCCTTTGGGATTAAATTCCAAGCTATTTATATGAGCTGCTAGTTTTTAATTCTAACACTTTATTTTTTGTGTAGATATTAATTAAGATTGTGAGTCAAAAGTCATGATTCATATTCTTTTCACTTAATAATCATTAATTGATAATAATCAAAATGTTGAGTGACTACAAGTGATTAGTTATGCTGTAAGAAATCTCACTTGCAGCATGTCTACATGATTTTTTGACCTTTTCAAGCAAATGCACACAGAATGTATTAATTACAAGCATGTTGGTAAGTTAAAATTCAAATTATATCTGTTCCAACTGACATTTAATCAGTCTTCCATAGGCTCTGCCAAAATCCACTTATATATTTGTGCATAATATTGTCATCTTTTTCAAAAATTTTTCTTTTTTCGTATGATTTTTGATTTAGGGAGGGTACTAAATTTCGACTGTCTGCATTAGGAATGTGCAAAAGCTGGCCTGTGAGCCAAAGGCATCTCTTCTAATTGCTTAATCGGGCTCATTATGAAATCCCATACAACAACATTTTCATCTCTTTTCTACCCAATTTTGTGCAGTTACTGAAATCAGAAGCATGTCTGTGCATGCATTGTCACAGTGCATATATGCATAATTATGCATGACAATATTAGCGATCAGCTTCAGTTGAGAACACTAGATATGTAAAAAAAAGCATCAGCATCTGCTGCAGAATATAGACCTATCATTTCTAGCTGTTTTAATTTAAACAACTAAACATGAAAATTAATCAACAATTAAACAAAAAATTAAACAATGAAATATGAATATTTGTTGAGATGAAAAGATTGACAGGAAAGGCTGCTTAGGAAGAACATTTCACTCCTAAATTTTTACTTGAAAATGAAACAGCATATGTATCAGTCACCTTATGACCAGTAGGAGCAAATCCTATTTTTGGTGTATTTGTAATTTTTTTAAAAAATTTTTGTTGGGGAGAGATGTTTTCCTTTCTTCATTACATCTTTCAATCTATAGTGGCATCACAGAAGATCATTATGGTCTTGCCTACCAGATGCACAAAAAATTACAATTTTGGCCCATAGTTTTAGTTCACCCCTGATCTATATTGCTGCATAGCATAACAGCAAGATATTAGCTTTTGTTGCTTACAATCTTGATTGCTTTTAACACCTTCAGCATCGATAGTGTAATGTCTACATGTATGGATATATACCATGTTTCATCAATATTTCCATTTTGACTAAAATCTTAAGCCCCCAGTTTTTTTTTCTTTAATTGCAGCAGCTGTACCCAAGAATCCTGTTGGAGAAAAATTTAATATTTAATAAATCTCCAAGCCATGATTTTTGAGAAAATTTAAAGCATTTATGTAATAATGTTTAGTTATCTGATAAATTCTAATTTTTTTTTTTTAATCCAGAATTTGTTCTTTTTCCCTTTCTCATCCAAGGTTGGGCTAATGAGCTACAACCACTTGATGTGAAAATAATTTGTTTATTTAACATGAAATAGCAAAAAAGTGCTAAACAATTTGGAAACAAAATCTTGACATTTATGCTTAATATTTTTTATGTGATGAGTTTTGACCAAGATTGCTGGAATGAAGGGGCATATAATACAATCTATAATTACTTTAGATGGCAAGAATTTTATTACTAAGCTCAACTGAATGAAATTAGATCTACCCATTATTTTACAAAATTACAAAGAATTTTACTTATTGAAAAGTAAAAGGAAATTTCTACTTTTTTTTTTTTGTTAAAGTCTTTGTTGATGTTAACAACATATCTGCTGCTACAAGTTTTTAGTATGACAGTTGATGGTTATTTTTGACAGACTTGATAATGTAAGAGAAGAAAAGTGAAAGAGAAATTTTGTAGCTGAAATATATCATTTATGACTGTGGAACTTGAAAAATATCTTGCAAAATGAAATAACTTCTTTATTTCTGAGATTTTTTTTCCCCCAAATACAACATACCTATTTAAAATCAGGTAAGCTTTTATCATATATTGAAATTTTTAGGATTAATTCCTTAAGTTGCTTATCTGTTTATTTTAAAACTGTTTCAAAATTTTAAACTGGAACATAAGTATGAAGATCAAACTGCAGGGTAATCGTATAATATGCGATCTACAGCTGTTATTTATTTATTTATTTTTTAGATGGCAGCATTAAAACTGGTTGTTGTTTTAATTAATTTCTTTTCCCATCCTTTTATTGCATGTTTTAACACGTTGACTGCCACGGCAATTTTCAGAAATCTGACCTAAAATGACAATTTGATTTAATCACATTATATTATTAAAAACTCTAATTCTAGTGCATAGTTATCATAAAAAAAGCATAATTTTTTTAAAAGGTCTTACGAATTATCCCATAGTTGGCTTCTGTAACAGAAATCTCTTTGCGGAAGCCAACTATGAGTTGATTCCCATGCAGAAAAATTTCTATGAAACTGAGTCTAATTCGAAATTACAATAATGGAATGTCTGACATTGACCAATCAAATCAAATGCTTTCGTACTAGACATCTTTAAGAAAGACTATTAAATGGCCAAAAAGGTTTCATTACATATTATAGATATATATCTATATATACACAATGCTTACAAAATTTTTCAAAAAGTAACTTCTTCTAAAATAAAACTGATGAAGTTCAGAGAAGAATTCGTCGTCCCATTGATTGGAGAAGAGATTCAACCAGTTTTGGAAAAAGTTAGATTGCAAGAGCTCCATTATTTAGAGAGTCTACCACCTACTGTGTCCGACAAAGCCGTGTCGTATATGTGCCCAAGGGGGGAAAAAATTGCCGAGAAACGCATTATTTCTGTCCAGCCTGTAAAGAGAAGCCAGCCCTTTGTGTGGAAGATTATTTTAAGACATTCCACAAACAATAAAATATTATTTTATTTCTTGAATTTGAATTAATTTTTATAATTATATTTTTGTTCATTTTTTAATAAATTTTCTGTTCATGCAAGTCAGCATTGATTTTTTATTCTTTTCCCAGAAGCCATCTATTGATATTAGCACAGATATATTCTGAGTTTAATTGTAGTTGCACAAAAATGGCAAGTAAACACAGTATGTGATAACTTATAGTTGGCGTCCTAGAAAAGAACACAATCTACGAGTTATCTCGTAGTTGGCAGTCAACGTGTTAATTTTAAAATAGTGTTTTAGTAGCACTATCTTAAGAAACAACTGAATAAAAGTGGTAGATCACATATTACCTTATTTTACGTACTATAAGACGTACTTTAATTTTTAAGCAATTTTTTAAAAAGTAACATTTTAACCATTTTTATAATTAGATTGCAAAGCCAGAGCAGAAAATAATTCTTAGTGTATAATACCGAACTGACCTTTAAAATTCTTGAAAATAGTCATCAGAACTTTCTTCTTCCTCTTTAACATCATCATCGTTGTCATCTTCATATATAAGATGGTCTTCACTGCCATCGTGAGCGTTATACCACATTTTTTGAAAGATTTAACAATATCTTCTCTCACTCTAAATGACAACTGTTTTATCCACTGATACACTTGTTTGATTGTAAGTTGTTTTAAAGCTCCTTTCGGCATGCATTCATGTTGAGTTTCATCCATCAGCCGTTTGTTCCATTACTCTCTCATATACACTTTATTTATCGAGGTTTAATGGTTTATTTATCGAGACATCAAGAGGTTGCAGTTGTGAAGAAGTCCTCCCGCAATAACATCAAGCTCTGTATTTCCATGTCTCAGTTTCTCTTTCACAGAATTTATCAAGTGACAACTAAACTGATCTAGCACAAGAAGAGAACACTTCTTGAATAAAGCACCTTTCCTTCTTGCCCACCAGGGTTGCAGCACTACCTGGAAAACCGGAATTCAAAAATTGACAAAAAAAAAAAAGTCAGGGAATTTAAATATTTTATTCAAAATCTGGAAAAGTCCGAGAATTTCATACAGTAATCCCAGAAATTGCGCCAATGTTGGAAGTGATCACTTTCTTTGAGAATTATGTATCGCGTTAACGTCATTTGGGCGGCTGGCATAGAGCCAATTTTCGCAGCTCCAATCAAATTGTTTTTTTAGAAAGGCAAAGCAAGTTTCCAGTAACCTCGAGAATCGAGAGACTCGTGCATGTGTAGGTTCAATTGAAAGAAGTAACTTCAAATTCTCATATAAAACAAAATCGGTTTAATCCTCGTATACAGTACACACGGGATTTGCCCACATTATGAAGAGCAGTAAGCGGGACATTTTGGTGTCGGCAACAATTCTGCAAATCGTGCCAAGGCTGTAACATGTACTAGGATTTTACTACAAAATCTTTTAAGCCTTTTTTTCTTTTTAATAAATGCCTCATTTGTCATTTTGCAGTAAAAAAAAAAGTAATCGGTCATGTAGGCTAACCATTTAATATAACTACATTTGCCATTTGCCAAAGTATCCTTGATTATTGTAATTCAATTTTTAAGTAATTTAACTTTATTTTAATGTTATTCGTACCATTTAATGCAGCTTCTTCCCTCTAAATTTTTTATTAGTTAATAATACTTTTAAATTTCAGGCAATTTTCTCTAGCATAATCCTGAAACTAGTTCTAGCAGTATGATGACATATTATTACAAAATATAATGCACATATTTTTTGCTTGTGTATGCTGCTAAATAAATATAAAATACCTGAATTTATTTAAAAATATGATTAAATATAGGGTGTCCATAATTAAACTTGAAACTTGCGAACAGTCTATAGCAAAAACTATGCAGCAGAATGGCATTAAAATTGGGTAATAGCAGAATGAAATGATGGGAATTTTATTGAGGGGGAAAAATCAGTTTAAAAAACCACCACTAGATGGTGTTGTGCAGTGTAAACTATTGGCATATGCAAATGTCGTAGCCATAGTAAACCTGTGTGCTCACTTCAACCATATAAAGATGCGAGAGGTGAACTGCAGTCATACTTGTTTCCAGGTCAAGGAAGATGACGTTGACTCTCCAGGAACGTGCTTTATGTGTGAAATTGCATTACTAAAACGGAGACTCTGCTACGGAAGCTTTGCGGAAATTTCGGTATTTGAAGCGGTTATGAAAAGGTCCACTCACTAGTCAAGGACTAACAAGCATGATTAGGAAATTTGAAGCAACGGGAACATTGAGGACTCAGCCAGGAATTGGACAAAAGTACATTGCAGCACAAGTAGTGGTGATGTAGTGACACAAGTGGAGGAAGACAGATGGCAAACCATCGGCAGCACTAGTGTTCGGCGTATTGCAGCATCTGTTGACCAACCTCGTTCCACGGTTCATAAGATTCTGTCAAAAGGTCTTATGCTACAATCTCTATAAACTGTCACTAATGCAGCAGCTCTTACCAACTGATCTGAATAGTCATCAAACTTTTGTGTTGCGGTTTCTTGTAAGAGTCGAGCTCCGGAATGAATGGCCATGGAACATTTTGTGGACCGACGAGACCCACTTTCATATGGAAGGTGCGATTAACATGCACAGTTGCCTTATTTTGGCTGCTACAAACCCACATCAATTCCTACAAATTCCATTACACTCTTTGCATGTAACGGTTTGGTGCGGCTTTACTGCAACTTTCATTGTGGGTCCGTTTCTTCTCGAAGAGCACAGTACCGCAGGGCCTGTGACATGCACCGTCACCAGTCAGCGATACGCTTCATTATTAGAACAATCCATTATTCCGGCTTTTCAGGCAAGGCAATGTGATAAAACCACAGTCTTTATACAGGATGGTGCTCCTCCATTCATCGCCCATTGTGTGAAACAAGTGCTCCGCCGCCATTTCAGTGATGACAGAATCATTAGCCTGCAATTTCTGACAGCTTGACCTCCTAGATCTTCCGACTTGAATCCTTGCGACATTTGGCTGTGGGGGCTCAAGGCCATGGTCTGCTGTGATCCCATCACAACTCTGTCCGACCTTAAAGAAAGCATAGAATGTCATGTGCATAACATTCCCAGTTCATGCGGTTTTCAAAGTCGAACGTGCTTCCAGATGGTAGTGTAAATGATGGGCATCATATAGAGTATGTTCTGTAAACTTTAGTAGATTATTTGTATGTTCTCAATGAAGCTATGATACACCACCTAGGGGTGGTTTTTGAAATTCATTGTTTTTGTTTCCTCAATAAAATTCGCATCATTTCGTTCTGCCATTATCCAATTTTCATGCACTTCCACTGCATAGTTTTTGCTACAGACTGCTCGTAAATTTCAAGTTTTAATTATGGACACCCTGTATATTTCTATCTTTTGTTTAGCTGCAAAATGTCTGAGACATTTTTTAATCCACATTGGGCAAATTCTAATTTCAATCTTCAGTGGAGAAAACAACTCCTGTTATAGTTATAATAGTAATGCTTTGGAGATTATATATTATACACACACACACATATATATATATATATATGTCATATGTAATTGGCAAATTTTTGTGTTTTCAAGTACCATAATTAATTTACTTCTCAGCACAGCCAACATGCATTATGTGAATAGACTAGAATTTTCTTAAAAAACATCTGGAAAAGTCAAGGAATTTCATTCTCCTGTTTGAGTGACAACCCTGTTAAACACTCTGTTAATCCATAATTTCATACCAGCCTTGTCCATCCAACCCTTGTCATGTACGTCAACAATAATACCTGGCGGTATTTCAGAAGCTTTTGGCATTGTATTGCACTTGAAAATGATTATAGAATTAAGTTCAGTACCATCAACAAAACACGAAAGGATAACAGTGTAGTGCATTTTTTCAGGTCCACTTGTTTTTGTAGTTGCGGTTTTAGCATCTTTCATGGCAACAGTTCTGTTAGTTGTCACATCAAATGTTAGAGAATTTTTTCCATATTTGCTATTTGGCTTAATTCCACAATGGTTTTCTTTTGATATTGAATAATAAAGCGATGAAAAGATAATATATTTTTTTCCTAGGAATTTCCTAGATATTTTTGTTTGCATTATGATGCTTCATAAACCTATAACTCCAATCAACTCTGTTAAGTTCCACTGTAGTGCTAGTTTACGAGCATGTATTTGAGTAATTTTTTTATTAATTCCAATGCAATTTTGATGGTGTCATTGAATCCATTTCAATACGTCATTTTCTAGTTTTGCTCATTTTGCATTCTGCCACCTATTTGCACATTCACTGATTTTTTTCAGTTCTTCTTTACTAGCCTGCCAATTGTGAATAGTTTATTCTGTTGGTGGAGGTCCGAAATGCCAGTCAGCTACTCTGTTTCCATGGTCTGCATATGCTATTACTTTCAATTTATAGCCCACATCATATAAATATCTTTTTTTTTCTTTTGCGAAACAAGCTACTAACAAAAATATTGTATTGTTGCCGATAACACAAATCACTTTCAATTCAAATTCACTGGCACCTTAGACTATAATGACATATCATAGGCTAGACAATGTTGTGGGTTTGTGATGTTGCCAGATACACATAGGTTTCCCATGACATCGAATATATGGCCATTTTTAAGACTGGTGGGAATTTTAAATCAAACACTGGACATTTTTATATTAAATTCGAGTATAAGACACATCTGAATTTTGGAGCCAATTTTTTGAAGAAAACGGTGCGTCTGTTTCATAAAATGCGACATTTCTGTTTTTAAAGTTTTTGAGTTTATTTTTTTTAATTAATTATTTAATGGTAAACTCTTTGTTAAGTTTTGAAAAAAAGGTTTTTAAATAACGGTGACTAGAATTACCAGACTGACATCTTAAATCTTCAGATTGCATTTATTGATCATCTGTCATTTCATGTTCTTATTTACTTAAATTGCAATTTGACTATAAAGTTCAAAATGCTGTTTTTAAAGATTTTTTTAAAAGCAAATTTTAATGGCAGATTGGTTTTTTAGACTTAATCCAAAGTCAGGTTACAATTTTAAATTAATTTATCCGTTATCTGTTGTTACATGCTCTTATGTATTTCTAATAAGAAAATTGTAGCAATAAAGTTGTTTAATTTCATTTTTGACCTTTATACTTTGTTTGGTCTGTAATAGAAGCCTGCATATGCTTAGAAACATTTTTTATGAATTAATATTGGTGATTTAATAAATAAATATAGCTAGCATAATATATTTATTTGCACATGAATTCTTAAATTTGTATAAATGTTTTATTACCCGCATAACAGTGTAAGAGTTAATTTGTTTTTAAAGTTTCTGTTTGATTTTATTTTAATATAATTTTTTTTTTAATGTTTCTTAGGAAAAATATACATTAGCCCAAAAAGAAAAAGAATTGGAAAAGCTAAAAAAAAAGTTGGAGGAATTGAAATTAATTTATGATCAAGATAATGAAGCCATAACAGCAGCTGAAAATCACTTTCATGCTGTTAATGCAGGTCTTAGTGATGCTAATGGTGAAGAAGCAAGTTTGGCTGCTCAACTTATTGGTAAAATTCTAATGTATAATTTTAATAAGAATTACTACATTTTGGAAACCTGGTGATATATATCTTAAAATTTCTGATCTGCCTTTAAGCCTATTTTATGTGGCTTACTTTATTAAACCAAATTGTAAGAATTAACAGTGACTAGAATTACCAGATTGGGCCTTTTTAAAGTCAAATTTCAGAAATATGGCCTTTTTTTCTATTTCTCATTTAGATGCTATCAGAGAATTTTAACAATGACTAGAATTACCAGATTGGGCCTTTTTAAAGTCAAATTTCAGAAATATGGCCTTTTTTTCTATTTCTCATTTAGATGCTATCAGAGAATTTAGTGGGTCTTTTATTTATTTCTTGAATCTTTGTTGTTAATTTTTCTTTCATTTGGCTTTTTGGTCATATTTAGAATAAAAATGTTAAGTAAAAAACACTTGGGATTTTTATAATTTTCATACAAATTGGTCATTTACATGTGAAAATATTTTTACCTTCTGAATGAAATTTTGTTTTGTTTCTCCAGTCACTAGCTTAGTTGCTAGTTTTTTTTTATTATGTAATAA
>KK121074.1:531787-543781 GCA_000611955.2 Stegodyphus mimosarum
AAAAACTAGTAGAAATTTGCGCGTAGTGCTGCAGTATTTTGATACCATCTAATATGGGAAATGAAATATATGGGAGAATTATTTAAGGATTGTAAGAACCATGATCCCCTACCTATTTTTATTTTTTGAATTTGCAAATTTTATTATAGACATTTGGAACAGAGAAAGTAAAAGTTGAAAAAACGAAAACAGTGAAAACCAAAGTTAATCCTTTTTTATTCAAAGCTCCAAACAGAACTTGCCAAGAGAAAAGTGTTTTGAAGCTTTAAACAAAGTTAATTAACTGAACAACAAGAACCGGTTTCATTCCAATCAACTCACTGAGACCTCTATCGTCAATTAGTATAATGGTTATTAATTCTAGAAATTTTTTATATGCAATATTTAAAAAAATGTATACAAGTTTGAGGCTCTCATTGAGTTGGTCTCTTTTCCCTACCAGTTTTTGTTGTCCGAACACAAAATTTACAAGGATAACATTTTACATGTAATGCCGAAATAAAACTGTGATAATCAAGGGAAAAAAATGGATGAATTACAAACAAAAGAAATATCAATAAAATTGGTAAAATGAATGACAAGAGTAAAAATAATAAAATGCTGTACTAATTACAATGTAAAGCTCAAATTTTTTATCGAAAAATTAGATTATCAAATATAAAGGCTAAATAAGGGCCAGGTTCGAATGCGTACTTAAAATAAAAATACTTTTTGCTAAAGTAAAAGAATGGAAAATGTGACCTTTGAGGGGAATTAAGTAAAACATTGCTACATATGGAGGGGTTTTGCAACAAATAAAAATTGAAAAATTGAAAAAAACACTTCCTACCTGTAGGTGCTTCTTATTCAAAGCAAGAGTAGTGATGATACAGGCTGCTTTGCTGTAGGAGAGGGCACACAAACTGTTACATAATTTGCACCGCTTTTACTAAGCCAATATTTTGTGAAAGGAGAGATCCAGTATTTTTTTTTAGGTATGTGTTGGAATTTGTTAGACGGAAGCTTCTGAATGACAGAAAAAGGGGTGCTGGTATAGATGGCCAAAGTTTTGGAAATGGAAAAATGTATTGGTTAGTAAAAAGTCATCATTTTTCACGCATTCGAGCTATAAAAACGTCTTTTCAGAAAAGGAAATGGCTCTTAATTAGTAAAAGTTCAGTAGTGTCCAGCAAATTAGAGAGTATTTAATTATGTAAAGAAATACTAACTTAATTTACTGATGTAGAGTGCCAAAGATAGAGTTCCGAGGAATTAAATTACATATATACATTAAATTCTTGTAAAAGTCATCCACAAGTTGCCTCCTTTCGGTTTAAGCAAAAATTTCATATCACTTGTTACAAGGAATTTAAAGATTAAGGTAAATGCCAGCTTTTTTAATCGAAAGAGAAATTATTTTATTGGGAATTTTATTGTGTTGAAGTATATTAATGAAGTAGTAAATTTCTTCTTGTAGAAATTCTGCATCATCGTTGATTCGTTTTATCCTGAGAAGTTGAGAATTAATGGTATTAATTATGACTTTTTTCGAGATGTTAGAAGTCCAATTGGTCAATTTTAGCATGTGAAATTTGAATTCTCTACGTTTGTCGTAAATTTTAATTTTCTTGTAATCAATGATAGAGTAGAGTATGTAGTCAAGGTAGATTATGTTGTTTTTGAAGAGGGCTAGTATTGTTAAGTTTTAAGCTGGAAGGATAAATATTCGCTTCTTCAATCTTGTTAAAGTTATTAATTGTTATGATGATATATCTGTAAATGAAGGCATAATATTTTAGTTGTTCCTTATCTAGTGATAATTGAAACTTATATTCTTGCGTGAAAAGGAAAAGTGTACAAATGGCTGAAGAACTCTTTTCTCCCATTGAAATTCCATTTATTTGCTTATAAAACTTGTTATCAAATAATATATAATTGTTAAAAATGACTACTTGCGGGTAAAGTTTCAAATCTTCTTTCTGGATGATCTGGTTGATCTATGGAAAAAGATCTGGTAACGTAAGAAGGCTATTGTAAATTTCCTTTAGTGATAAAGATGTGTATAGATTTTCAAAATCATAGCAATTGATATTCTCGATATCTATTGTCTGCAATGTATTCAAGACTGTTTCGTTGCTATTAATGATCCAGTTGAAGTTGTGTTCTTGAAAATCGTAATCAGTGATAAATTTGAGTATTTGTCTTAGGAGGAGTGCAAAACGATAGTCGATTTCTTTCAAGAAATTATTTGTACCATTAGTGATGAAGTGGAATTTGATTGGATTTTTATGGAATTTATTCAGTGCATAGAGATTTGCAAAACGATTTAAATAGTTGTTGGGGCAAATTTTAAGTTTTTTATGCAGGGCCTTAAACTTTTTAAGAATGATTTTTTCATTGGTGTTGATGAGTTGATAAGTGTTAGTACTGTTGAGTTCATTGTTAATAAGGTCAAAGTAGAATTTCTTTCATATAATGCTGAAGTTATTACTTGCTTTATCAATTTTGGTGATAATAAATTGATCTTGCAGCTGTCGTATTTTGTGTTCGAGATCTTTTTTGTTGTGTATGAGGGTATACTTGTTATTGTGGTTGATGTTGTTGGCAAATTCTTGTAAGAGAGCTTCTTTCCATTCCAAAAAGGTGTACGTTGGTAAGCTAGTTTGGTAACTAGCATAAACGATGAATGTGTTCAGGTCTTGATTAAAAATATGAATGCTTGTTCTTTTACTCGTATGAAAAGTAGGTCTATATTTAGTGCCGAGTTTCATAAGTTCTCTCAAATCTTGGTCTTGCACTATTTCCATTTTGCCTGTAATGATGTACTGGTGAATAGGATCCTTAAATTTATCGTATTTCAGTAAACTGCAGTTTCGGCTTTGCTGTGGAGAAATTTCATGATGGTTGCATAACATACTGCCGAGGGTTTTAATGTACTTGAAGCACGGGGTGACTTTGTATTGTTGATCAGGTAAAAGATGTTGTGATTTGCTGAAAAGTTGATTAATTTTGATATTGTCATAGCAAGGATCTTTGAAGTGCACTTTGCGAAAACGTTTTTTGTTAAAAAAGCTGCTATTCTTCAGCTTAAACAGGCAGAAGTCGAGAATCAGATCTTTCACTATTTTGTGTCCAGTGAATTTATCTTTAATCGAGTTAAGGATCTTCCATAAGGTAATGTTTTTGAACGTGTGAAACAGATTAATGATCTTTTTGATGAAAAATTTCTCTTGAAAGTAATTGTTACATTTCTGAACTACATTATTGATGTCGTCTGCAGAGTAAAATCTTTTATTTCCTCTTCCTTTGCCTCGTGCTCCTCTTATAGTTTTTTTTTTGTTAATAAAAAATTGTTGTTTGTTATATAAAAAATTTCTAGAATTAATAACCATTATACTAATTGACGATAGAGGTCTCAGTGAGTTGATCGGAATGAAACCGGTTCTTGTTGTTCAGTTAAATGACTTTGTTTAAAGCTTCAAAACAATTTTCCCTTGACAAGTTCTGTTTGGAGCTTTGAATAAAAAAGGATTAACTTTGGTTTTCACTGTTTTCGTTTTTTCAATCTTTATTTTCTCTGATCCAAATGTTTCTGTTTTCAGCTATGGATGTAGTAAAAATTTTGTTATGGCAGGTACTGCATGACCTTATTATTTAGTGGATGGATTTAACTCCTTTATTTTAAATTCCAAGCAGAGTTATGTCCTCAGAGGCAGAATGCAGTTTGTTATTTTGAAAGTCCAAGAAAAAATTGTATTTCCTTAGAAAGCCTAATACAAGTATGCAGAGGTACTTAATATCTGCCACATATGCTATGCGATGGTAAGCGACATTTTCAAGTTTAATGTTAATGTTTAATTTTCCACCAGTGGTGCTTTTATCACTGGACATAGTCTGGAGGGTAATACAGGAGGGCATCCCAGATGAGTTTATTTTCCAGTTGTTGAACCAAATCTTTTCAGATGATGGTAACATTGGCTCCTGTGTCGATAATCATATTGCTTAAAACTCCATTTATATGTCCAATGCTGCAAATCAATTACTGCCACCACTCACTGCAGAATTCTGCAATGAATGATTTAAATGGGGCTTCTCAATATCTGGCAACCTTTACCTTACGAGCTGACCACTAATTTATTTCCCTCCTTCTTGCTATGAGCGGTCTTAACTGCAGTGTCTTGGGGTGTTCTGTAGTTCCTTCTTAGGATACCTTCAATCACCACTGCTCAAGCACTTTAGGATCTGTTTTTTTTAGGGGCAGGGCACTAAGGCATTGAGTTGCCTGGTTAAATCGTTAGACAAGCTGTCACTTGATCCATTGGTGCCTGGACTTGAGCAGCTCTGATTGGGTGGCTATTTGTATGAGGTGTTTGCTTGGTTGTCTTGAATTTCATCCTGTCCACTAGAGCACTTTTTAGATCTCTTGACATCTGCCATTTGCAGGCCTTTCTGTATCTCAGGATCCTGTGTGCCATCGACAAAATAGTGCAGAGACAGGATTTCCCTCGTGCCTGTTAGGCGGTCCAAAGAGTCGATGAGAGCTTTTCAACAACCTTGGCAAGCTCCGGGAGTGTTTCTTTGGGCCTCTGTTGGTGAGATTTTAATTGAAGCCTGCTATAGTCTTTTAAACATGTCTTGCCAAAGTGCAGCTCCAACACAGCGACAGGTCTTATTTTTTGAATCCATTCCAGTTGCATTTACTTGCCAATGAGGTCTTTGCGTCATACATGGGTAGCTTTAGAGACATCATATGTAAGAAGAGACAACATAGGTAGGAATTTAAAGTTGTGAGAATTGTTTCCAGCTGTCACTGTGAATTTCTTCAAGCTGTCACCTTTTTTGGACACAGGTAAAACTCTCTCATTGATTTGTTTGACAGCAAAAACTTTTTCTTTGATGTCTTCAACTTTTCAGAAAAGTCTATTCTGCCTTCCATAGCTTCAAATTTGTTTACTATTTTAGCAGTAGTTTCTCTTTTCATTTTCTGTTGACTTACTTGAATCTTTTTTTTAGCCCACTTTCATCTCTTTTTTACTAGACTTGATGGCCCCTTCCATCTTTTCTTGCCTTGCTTTCATCTCTTTTTTAATGGACTCTTCTATCTTTTCTTGGAATGCGGCAAAGGCTGTCCCTAGTTGTCTACATTTCTTCTCTATCACTTCTGTGACTGGCATTCAGTCTCACTTCTAATACTCAAAATCGTTATGTGTGTATGGTTTCGTAATGGACTGAATGCACATGATATCTTGATGAAATTAATTTTTCTAAAAGAAATGCTTTACAGTACTTGTACAGTTGCTCTCAGTATGAGACAGCACAATCAGTAGTTACCACTTGAAAGTACTGAGAATGTTAAACACAAGACATTGGGAGGGGGGAGCTATGTGCAACCTTGCACAGTGATTTCTCAGTGCTCTGTGTTAAACTCTGAACTAAACTAAACTTATGTTCTCACCAGTCCCCCTCCTCAAACTGCCAAGAAATTTCTTGTACCTTCGATTTCTTCAAATTGCTTCAAGACTGTTGTTAAATAGGTATGGAGCCAAAATGCTGATGGTTGCCAAGTTTGGTGACTTTTGGGAGCAAAAATTAGTCACCAAAGCCATCGCCAGCTTTGGTGATTGCGATTTACTTCAATGTTAAATGAACCCTGTAAGTCTGTTTTTCCGGTGATACTTCAATCTCTCAAGGCCTTTCATGTTACATTGTACAAGAGATACAACAATTTACGTAATATTTCACTAAAATTGACATATATACAAAATACGTAACAATGTTATACAACATAATTTCTGAATTACTTTTTAAGAATGTAAAAACGCTGCTGTTGTTATTTAAAAAATTTTTCATTAATCTTAGGTAAAAGGAAAAAAATAAGATAGTAGATAATCTACTTTTAGATCTTTTATGAGAGTGCATTTTATTTTATTTTTATTTATTTATTTATTTATTTTATTTATTTTTTTAATAAGAACCTTGCTCGATTTCTGTGAAACTTTCAAAATATTCAGATACATGTTAGGTTTTCTCTAAAATTCTCTTCATGTAAGCAATTGTAAGGTTGGCAGTTGAGATAATTTTTATTTGAAAGCAAGACCCACTTTTATTAGCTGAAAATACAGAAGATGCCTGTAACAAAATGAGAAAAATGTACACATGATATTAATACAGAATAAATGGTGGACAAGATTATGGTGAACTTCTCTTTTTGTCTGGAGAATTTTGGGAAAAAGCTGTGAAACTGAAATTATCTGAATTTCCGACTTTTGATCCTCAAATTCTTTCTCTTGATTCTTTTTCTTTCCTTTATTTTCACCCCCCCCCAAATTATATTCACTGTACACAAGCAAGGAAAATCTGTTAGTTTAAAATATTCTTGTTATATATTTCACTGTGCCATATACCATTCCAGCTAGTTATTCTAAATATTGTTGTAATGAAATAAGATTAGGAATTTTTTCTGCCGATTCTAAATATGTGTAAGAATTTTAGAACAACACAAATCTGAAAATTCAAAGATAAATAGAAAATTATTGAGGAAGAAATTGATTCCATAAATCAAAAGAAAATTATTTTTTTTCAAAGGGATATTATTGAAGGTATTAACAAATTAGTAGATGCAGCAAAAACTAGTGAAACATTGATTTGCTTATTAAAGTAAATGAACTCGGATAAGATGTTAAAAAGAAGAAAATGAATATAAATTAGCTATAATATTCTGGGAATTTTTAAATTAAAAAGACATTTAAACAGTTTAGAGTTATAGATATTTTGTAGTTTTTATTGTACAGCTGCTCTTTTAGAACTACTATAATAAATTATATATGTAATTATCTGTTACTTTAAACTACAAAATTTCCTTCGATTAGGAATTTAATAGTGAATAATGAATGAACTAATTGAAATGAATATTTTTTAAATAAAAGAACTTTTTAATAACTTATTAATAGATAGTTTTGTATCTCCTATTTAATGTTAAATACTTGATAAATTTAGAGATAATTTAATTCTCAGTTTGTTATATAGTTATGGTGAACTACTAGATTATGTTTAATAATATTACATCTTACATATATTTCTGTTTTATTCTATATTCTTATTATTAACTTATAAACAGTTACTAACCTAATTAAAGCAAAAAGAGGCTGAAAACTTTACTTCAAATTGTAGATAGCAAATTCGGTGAAACATTGAGATAACATTTATGTTAAACTAGTGAAGTTATAGAAAATAAAGTGGTATACAAAAAATTGAAAAATTTCAACTTATTTAGAAATATATAGTGTTATAAAGTAAGTTGCTGACTTAATGGGTAATTAAAAATACATCAGCATGATTATATTTGTTTGCACTATGCTATTTTGTGAGTTTCCAGAATTTTGGAATGCTGACAAATTTTGTCAAAGTGTTTGTCAACAATGAAAAACTTCAAATTTAAGTTTTTTTTAAATCCATTGTGATCTGTAGGAATTGTACAGTTAATTTTAACGGCCATGATTGGTTCTGAATATGAAGAGTTGGCTCTGTAATTTTTCTAACAAATTTAGAGTTATAGAAAGTTATAGTAAGGGATTTCACTGGAACTGTATATGATTTATAAAATGATAAAAAATAAGGCAGGGAATGCTTTTCTACCAATTTTATGTATGTAATAATCATGGTCTACAATTCCCTACATTTTGTAGTTGATGATACTCTTAACTTGTGATCTTACACAAGAGATTTAGATTTTCAATTACTAATATTATTATAGTTATATTAATATGATTATAATTATTATCATTTTTACAATTATTAATTAATTTATTTAAAATCTACTTAATGTGTTTACAGTTTTTCAAAGCATGGTCTATGGAATTTCAAAATAGACAAACATGTTAATCTCCTTAAAGATGCATCATTTCTTAAAATTTCAAGCAGAATTTTAAAGGGTTTATTTAAATTTGAGAATTTTGCAGCATAGCTTGTGAGATCAGAGATAAATTAGCCATTAATCCATGTCATATGACTCTTACATGATTCTGATAATGTAAATGGAACTAAAACTCAAATATTGATTTTACAGCAATATTAATTATTCAATCAAAGTGCATTGAGAACCAAAACTAACTCAGTCTGAATTAAAATTTCACCATGAACGTAATGCACATGCTTTTTGTGCTTTGGCCTAGCTGGACTGCAGTCTGTCTGCTCTTTCTTTCTTACTGCAAATGTATGAAAAATGTAAACTTTTTGAATGCGGTATAAATAATGTGCCAACTTGTTTTGGCCGCAACATATTTGCTGAAATAAAAGTTGAATTAAATCTACCTCGAAGTATATGCTTAGGGCATCAATGATAGGGGCACCATAAAAAAGTGCTCAGTGACTCAGAAAAGGGGAAACAACCACAAAAATTTCCATTACCTGTTTTATCATGAAATATATGGTGCAGCTAAAGCAAGAACAAGAGAGAAGAAATGGGATAAACATTGGTGTAAATTTATGGCTTCTAAGAATCAATCAGCTAAAATGCGTTTAAAACATTGTAGAGATTTATATTCTCTTTTGGAGCTTTGAAAACACAGTGAAAAATCAACTGGGTAGAAACAGTTGAACAACAATCAGAAAAGGAACTTCATTGTGCTAATTACTATGCTCTAAGGTGTAAGCATGGGAAGAATGCCATAATTTCTTATAATGCAAATGCACGTATTGTATAATGTAAATGCATGTGTGCTTAATTCCCTTTGTATATCTTTTAAGACACCGGAAGCTTTAATGAAAACATTTTCCCCCAATTAGTAAATCAACTTCTTGAAAAAGGATTTTTATGCAAAAATCGACTATCTGATAAATGATATATGTGTTTCCCAGCTGGAGTAGTTCCATATGTGAAGCTATGAGCCAACATCACAAATTGTTTAGTTTAAAAACTGCTTCAAATAGTGTGATAATCACTTGTGTGTTTTTACCATTTCTACTTTATCTAGGGAACTGCTGAATTATCTAACTAACTTAGAAATGGATTATTTAATCGAGGCAAAGCATATAAGTGTATCTGCTTGCTTAACTAATATAAACAGTTTTAAATAATATTCAAAATTTTTCATTTATTGATTGAACTTGAAACAAATGTAAAATGGATCCAAATTTTTATATTTATGTCTTAAGAAATTTATTTAAAAATAGCTTCTTGTTCATTTTTTTTGCAATAGACATCTTGATGTAATGAATTTTTTAATATATTAGAATTGCTTTACAGCTGCTGGTAAAGATAAAAAGGATGCAGAAACTGAAGAAAAATCTCTTGAAATGTCTATAAAACACATGAAAGCTGACTTAGAAAAAAGAAAAGTGGAAAATAAAAAAGTAGACAAAAGCTATACTCAAGATCAAAATCTCTATCAGAACCTAGACACTCAAGTAAAGAAACTTAAAGTAAGTTTTTTACTGAAATTAATTTCCTAATTTACCAAATTATTTCTTAAAAAAATTTTTTTTGGGTTGTTGTATAAACAGCTTCTTTTCGTATGAATATTATGAGAACTGCAGGGATATTACACAATTCTCATAATTTTTTTATCTTGGGCTAAAATGCAATTCAGTACAGTGTGACATAAATTAGTTTCATATTGTGGTAAATTAATAATTTGTAATAAATTTCATGAGACCAGTCATATAGAAACAGATCTAATAAGTATTCTTTTTTCTGTTAAATATTCCCTCTCTTTTTTAAAATTAAAAAAATAATAATTAAAAAATTGAAGAAAAATAAAATTTTTCTTTGGAAACAATGGATCAAAATGTTATTAATGCAAAATGCCTTTCATTTGCCCTTTTACTGGAGCATAACCAGCCACTGAATGCATCAAGTCATGCTGCAGCTTTATTTAGAAAAATATTTTCTGATAGCGAAATTGCTAAAAAATACTCAAGTGCAAGGATAAAAAATGGCTGCAATTATTAAAGAAGTGGGTATGAAAAATAAATCTTCAGTTATTGATTGCCATTCTGCTTCTCTACCGATGGAAGCAATAATACCGATTCAAACTGTATCCAATTTTTGTTTCTTTTTTTAATGTAGTGTCTTCAGAAATTGAGCATAGTTTACTTTCTGTCGCCATTTTAGAAGGAAATTTGACAGGATTTAATATAGCATTGATAATTATTAAAACTTTAAAAGAAAACACGATCCTCCTCGATAATTACTTAGCACTTGATGCTGATAATGCATCAGCAATGTAGGCTTGAATACTGGTGTTGCAGGTATCTTAAAAAATGAATATTCAGATTTTCAGAATATGAGGTGCATCTGTCACCACTTAAATTTAGCAGCTGAAAATGGTAGTTTCTGTACCAGTAAATGTGGATGAACACATTGCTTACATTTATTATTGTCCTGAAAGGAGTTGTAAAAGGAATGAAAAATTGAAACAATTCCAAGAGCTGCATAATACTGAAACAAGAAAAAATTTTGAACATGTATGTACATGCTGGCTATCTTTAAAGAAATGTTTATCTTAAATTCTTCAACCAATGGATTTTTTAAAGAAGTAAATGCTTCTAGAGTTAAGATAAAAGGCTGTATTGAAAGTTATAAGATACATATAGTAAATGGAGATGTAGTTACTACTTCTGCCTGTTAAAAACAAGTTCGAGAAAAATAAAATTTCTGCACCAGTGAGCAGTTTAATTGGTAGTTCTCAGTAATACTACAAAATGTAAGCTTAAAGCTGCTACAAAGTTCTCCCCCCCAAAAAAAAAAGGGGGTTAGTTCAACAGGGAAACATTTTCCGATTATTGTAAGCTTATCTTGCGAAGAAGGAATATTTCTGTTTTTGTCTTCGGACCTTAACAAAGCTTTTTGCTTTTTTGTACAATTTATTTTGCAGTCATTCAATGTTCTTAACACAATTCTACAA
The DNA here is from genome assembly GCA_000611955.2 of Stegodyphus mimosarum. NCBI lineage: Eukaryota > Metazoa > Arthropoda > Arachnida > Araneae > Eresidae > Stegodyphus > Stegodyphus mimosarum. The sequence goes on from KK121074.1 coordinate 542,671, forward strand.
AGCAGAATTCCATTAATTCATGTTTTGCAATCAATAATTATGATCTGTTTAAAGACATTTTATCAAAGTTTGTAAAACCAGTCATTGCTTTGTCTTCTAATTCTATATATCAGACATGGCCAAACTGCAGCTCTCTTACATCTTAACTGCAGCTTGCGAGCTTCTAATGATCCTTTGGCATCTGACATGCTGAAAAAATATAGTTTAATTTTTTAATACAAATGGAATTTGAAATAGAAATCATCCAGTGCCATTAATTGCTGATTTAATTTCTGATATTATGTATGTAAAAATTTGATAGATTTCAAATTGCCCACTGCTGGGTTATTTCCAGAGCAACAAATGTGTAAAATTATAAATAATTTCATTTCAGATTTCAAACTGTCCACTGATGGCTTACTGTCACAGCAACAAAAACGTAAAATTGCAAATAATTCAATTTCTGGTAATTACTATTCTGGTTATGTTACTTTTTGTATAGGTAATGGTAATCGGAATACACAATTACAGAGTTAATCTAAAACACAATGCTAATATATTTATTTAATTATTTTCCCTAATATTTTTTTCTCTCAAGTTAATTTCATTTCAGGCAGTATCTGTTTACATTCTTGTGTGATCCCATTGTTCACAACAGTTGTGATCTACCTGGAAGATTTGCTATTCATTGTAGGGTACTCTTTTTATTCAGTCCTTGAATAGCATGAGTGATTCCTGAAGAAACAGTTTTGTTGTAGGTTTGAGTTTGTGTATGTGTATTGAAAGTTTGGTGGCTCTTGGTGCTGCAGATGTTCCACAAGGCGAGGAACATACATACAATTTCTTCATTATTTTGTAATACTGATATGAAAATCTGTTGCACATGGAATAGTCCATATTTATTCTACATATACGCTTCAGTTTTCCTTCACTATTTTTAAATTTTTGTTAATGGACTATTATTTAATGTTAGAGTTCTGTGCAATATTTGTTTTCTCATTTAGTAACTCTGAAATAGTTGAATGGCCTGACCTGCAGAAATAATACAGTAAATACTGCTTATTGTGACCATGTTTGTTCATGGCTATTTTGATGACATTAAATAATATGCTTAAAAAATATGAATACACTC
>KL821734.1:0-17914 GCA_000611955.2 Stegodyphus mimosarum
AAGTTCAAAGGACCTGGGATTTTTAAGAAGGTACCAACAGTTTCATTAACTTTGGAGATATGACTGCTGTCGTAAGGGCCTTTGTTTCTCGCCGAGACAAGATAAGTGTTGCCATTCCGCTTTAACTAAATTAGAAACTTGACAGAATTGAAGCGACGCTACACATCCCCTTCCTAGTGACAGCGATAATGGAAGAGAGTCTTTAAAGTGACTGGGGAACTTCGCATGTCTGCCGGTTCTAGCAGTCTTGGTTTCATGATGAATTTCTGAATTTTCTTCAGTGTTCTTGAGTGCAGGTGTTTCCCCAAGTTCTGCTTTCTTGGAATGGGAGTCTTGTGGAGGAATATCAGAATCTTTCACTAGAAAACATGGCTTTAGTCTGTCTATTGGAACTCTTAACTTTTCCGTGGATTTCAATATCGAAATACTTATCCTTCCTTACTTTTACAGAATACGGTCCAAGATACACAGGTTGTAGTGAAGAATTATTAATGTTGTATAGGAATACGTGAGAACAGTTGGAAAGATGTTTGGAAACAAAGACTATTCTATTTCCATGGATGGTAGTAGGACTTGGCTTCATATCTGTTATTGTTTTCTGAAGGTTTTGAGAAAATTCAGGATGTTTCATATGAGGTACTGTTGAATAGAATTCTCCTGGTAATGCTAAAGCGGTTCCGTATACAAGTTCAGCGGATGACCAACGTAAGTCTTCCTTTACGGCAGATCTTATGCGTAAAAGAACGAAAGGCAATGCTTCCAGCCATGATTTTGATTCGAGTAGATGACATTTGAGGCTTGCTTTTAAAGTTCGCTGTTGTCTTTCGATCAGGCCATTGGTCTGTGGATGGTACGCAGTTGTAGTGTTTGTATGAAAACCAAGATATTTTTCTAAAGCTTGGGACGCTGGCTATCAAATTGCTGACTTTGGCCAGATGTTATGCGATTCGGAATTCCAAAGCGTGAAAAGCAAGTAATCAAAGCTTTAGCAACAGAGTCTTCGGATTGATCTTCTAACGGTACCGCTTCGATCCATCATGTATAACGATCAATGATGGTTAGAAGATATTTGAATCCTTTACAAGGATGTAGCGGTTTAACCAGATCTATGTTTAAATGCTGGAATCCGTGTGGGAGTACTTTGAAGTCTCTTAAAGATGACTGTGTATGTCTGTGAACTTTAGACCTTTGGCAAGATAAACATGCTCTAGTCCATAGTTGACAGTCTTTATTCATATTAGGCGGTATGAAACGTTGTGTTATCAATTTTATCATGGATCTTATTGCAGGATGAGATAAATTATGGATTGACTAAAATATTTTCTGCCTAAACTTTGCAGGGATGTGTGGTCGATTATACTTTGTAGAAGTATCACAGTAAATTTTCTTATTGCTGTCTGGCATAGGGATCTGTAGGATTTTTAAGTTTGAGTTGTTTTTCAGCGTATCCAAATCTTCATCTTCTTGACAGTCTACTGTAGTTTGTAAGTCTATTGCAGATGGAACAGAAATGGTGTCTATGCGAGAGAGAGCGTCAGCGACGGTATTTTCATCCCCTTGTATGAATCGGATATCCATTGAGAACTGGCCAATATACGACAGTTACCTAGCTTGCCCTGGCGAAGCTTTTTCCAAATTTTTGTTGGAAGGCAAATGTTAGTGGTTTGTGATCCGTGTATATTGTAAAAGGTTGTCCTTGTAAGACGTATTTGAAATGTTTCACTGCTGTATAGATGACTAAGAGTTCTCTATCATAGGCAATATATTTTTGTTGTGCCGGTGTCAAATTTCGGGAAAAGAAACTTAAGGGTTGTTTCTCATTGTTCATAATCTGATGTAAAACGGCTCCAATGGCAGTATCGAAGCATCAGTTAGCGATATTTCAGCCTTTTCGGATGGGTGAATTAAGTTTGTGACATGAATAACTGCATCTTTTAAAATCTGGAAGGCGTTTCTTGTTTCTGCCGTCCAGGTTATTTCTTTTCTGTAGTTTTGTTTGATACCACTGAGCAATGTTGTTACAGTTTCGCACAATTTGGTATGAATCTGTGGTAAAATCACCATACCTGAAAATCGTCTTAAACTAGTGAATGACTTTAGTTCTGGGAAATTTTTAATGGCATCAACTTTCGTTGAAAGAGGTTTAAGTCCTTCAGCTGACACTTCGTGTCCCAGGAATGCAAGTTTTGTTTGACCGAATTTACACTTTGCCGCATTAATACACAGGCATATTCATTTAAACTTTCTAGGACTGCTCGTATATGTTGTCGATGAGAGTCTTCATCAGGAGAGGCTATTAGAATATCATCCAAATAGCAAAACACGAATTCTAGTCCATTCAGCGCACTGTTCATGAAACTTTGGAACGTTTGGGCCGCATTTCGTAGGCCGAACGTCATGAATGGAAACTCAAATAAGCCAAAGGGAGTGAGAATGGCCGTTTTCGGTATATCTTCTTCGCGAACCAGAATTTGTTGGTATGCTCTAATGAGGTCTATAGAGAGATAACTCTTTTTCCTACAAACTACAATCTGTAAAAGGTAACTGCAATCTGTTAAAAAAAGGTAACTGCAATCTGTTAAAAATGGAAGAGTGTACCTATCAGGAATCGTGGCGTTGTTTAACGCTCGATAGTCTCCAATCACCTGCTTTCTTCATAGCGAGATGTAGTGGGCTCGACCAGTTACTTTTGGATGGCCTGCATAAAGCCATTTGAAGCATAAATTCAAATTCTTTTTAGCCGCTTTGAGTTTCTCAGCTGATAGTCTCCTAGCTTTAGCGAAAACTGGTGGACCTCTGGTTTCGATATAATGTTCGATGTTATGATTTTTAACTTTATTAACTACATTCAGTTTTAACAAATCCGGAAAATCGTTAATGATACGTTTATATGGATCATTTACGCCATTTAAAATTGGAATATTATTATTATTTTGAAAAAGAGGAGTTCCATTGATTGTTAACAATGTAGTACCATCAATCAACTTGCGATTTTTGGAATCTACCAAAAGGTTAAAATTTGCAGAAATTCCATGCCTATTATCGGTTTGTTTACCTCCGCAATTACAAAAGGCGTTGCTCGTATTTCATCACTCCCGCTCCGAAATAGCCTACGTCTCTACACTGGCGCCCGAACTAAAAAGGTGTTGGATGATTCTCCACCACCGGGATTTGGCGATTGGGTCCCCAAAACCCCAGTTGCCCTTTTAAAAGGGGGAGTATATTACTATTTCTCCAGCCTTTTTCGCATGCCTTCGTGCTGTAGTGGTCAGCATACTCAACGTGTAACCGAGAGGTCCGCGGTTCGATTAGCGGCGAAGGCGTTGCTCATATTTCATCCCTCCTACTCCGAAATAACCTAATGTCTCCACAAGCTCCAAATTGGTTCGACCCTTATTACGAGCTAATTTATACATAACACCTATGTTTTTAATTTATTGCATTTCATGCAAGTTAATGCTCCATATTTCTAGTTATATTACCTTCATAACGCTCAGGGAAGAAATGAATCTGTCAGTAATAGCTTCTAACGTCGAACTGAGTTCCGCCGCAAAAAGGTAATATTTCATCAAGATAATGAAAGATCACATGTGTCTGCATTCACTGGCTAAACTCTGTATGGATTTGAACGGATCTTCTGCCACACCCACCATATATGCCCCCACATCGCTCTTTTGGACATTTTTTCATACCTGCAGCTACATCTTGCTGGTGCTATCTTCCATTCTGCACGGGCGTCCAAAATGAGATTGATCTTGTTTTGTACTCGCGCCCACCAAATTTCTGGGCTGAAGGGTTTGAAAAACTACCAAAATGTTAGCAGCAAATCATAAATTTGTGAAGCGATTACTATCCGCACTAAAAGTAGTGCTTTCTTGTTTTCCCCCCTAACTTTAATAGGAATTTTTTTGGTGTTAATTGCATTAATGGATTTGTTTTACTATATGCTTTCGATGATATTGAATTACTTGATATTCACAGCCTCAAAATTTTATATATTGATTTTATGTATGTATGATATGCATATAGATCTTAACTAAATGGTGCATGTTTTTGGGTTGTACTTATTCTGTCAAAGATTTAAAACACTTGCCTATACATAATAAGCAATACTTATATTAATCTCTTTAAATGAAATCAATTGTCTTAATGTACTTATTAAAATTAAAATCTGTGTATTAATGTACTTTAGTTAAATGAAATTATTGTAGTAACATTGATTCTAAAATGTTTCTACATCTGACACTGTTAATTCTCAAACTTTGTGTGCAACTCTATTCTGATTAATCTGGAATAAGAACGGTATACATGGATTTCTGTTAACTAGCTGCATGTACTTAATGTATCTAGGCTTTAGACGACACTCATGTATATATGTGTTTAATAGTGATGATGAACTACGTTAGTATCTCACACTATCAGCCATAAAATTTGGTACACATGTCATTCTGATTGTTGTATGTGAGTACAAATGTCTATCTGCTTTATACACTCACGTTTGTGAAAATTGCAACACCATGAAGGATTTACGCGAGTGAGCTGAAATTTTCAGGAAATGCAAAGTAGCGCATGATATGCAAATGATTAGAATTGCAAATCCGTAGCTCATGCGTATGCTGAGCAGCGCCCTCTGAACGGCTGATGGATCCGAATAAATAGACGGCTGTAGCGAGGCGTGTATGGTTATCGGTGGTTATCTGCTAGTGGTAAACGTTAACTCAATCTGTACTTATGCCTCGTCGACGAAAGAGAGCGAGATTTGAACAACTTACAGAGTTTGAACGAGGGAGAATCATCGGCCTTCGTGAAGCTGGATTGTCGTATCGTGCAGTAGCCTCTCGTGTGCAGCGTAACAGCAGCACAGTGATGCGCGTTTGGAAGCAGTGGACGGACGAGTGTCGGACAACTCGGAAATCCGGGAGTGGACCCCGAAATGTGACGTCAGCTCGCGATGATAGACACCTGGTCCGCATGGCGCGGACGGACCGTACAGCTTCCTCTAGACAATTGGCAGCACTGTGGTCAATAGCTACAGGTGTTTCATTGTGTGCTTCATCAATTCGTAGACGTCTGCTGCAGTGTGGACTGCGCGCACGGACTCCTTTATACAGGATCCCCCTAACGCACGACCATCGCCGCCTGCGGCTACAATGGGCCAATCAGCATAGAGACTGGCGTGCTGATTGGCAGCATGTCGTGTTTTCTGACGAATCCCGCTTTAATTTGTGGTACCATGATGGCCGCATTCGTGTCAGACGCTATGCCGGTGAACGCCACCTTCCGGAGTGCATTATCGAACGCCACAGTGGACGAACACCCGGAGTTATGGTCTGGGGCGCCATAGCATATCATAGACGATCTCAATTGCTACGAATTGTGGGCAATCTGAACAGCAACCGGTATATCCGTGAAGTTCTACAGCCCGAAGCTGTTCCCTTCCTTCAAAGCTTGCCAGGCGCTGTATTTCAACAGGACAATGCCCGCCCTCATACTGCTCGGATTGTTAAATCCTTCTTTGCAGCGCAGCAGGTACAGCTTCTTCCTTGGCCTGCGTGTTCCCCGGATATGTCGCCAATTGAACATGTGTGGGATGTCATTGGTCGGCGTCTTGCTCGTGATCCTCGTCCTGTTGCGTCTGCAGACGAACTTTGGGTACGCGTACAAACGATATGGAATGCTCTTCCTCAGTCAGACATTCAAACTTTGTTTGACTCCATGCCACGTCGTGTAGCAGCACTTATTGCGGCGCGTGGTGGCCACACAAAATACTGATTCTGATCTCTTGTTCTTGTTTGTTTGCTTTGAACATTTAATCATTTATTTGTACCACTACCACTCAACTGTGTATTAAATTGCATTCAATTATGACGATTCCTTCTTGGTGTTGCAATTTTCACAAACGTGAGTGTATATAAGGGCTATACTTAATAAGCTTTTTTTTTTTTCCTAACTTTAAATGCATATATGTTTAAAATTATGTATATGCCTCATAGTACTTAGTTCTAAAATTCCTCATTCTGCTTATTTAATTGTAAAATGTTTGTGCATCTGAAACTTTCATTTTCAAAACTATGTGTGTAACTTTATTCTGATTAATCTGGAACAGGAATGGTATACATGTATTTCTGTCAACTAGTTGCATGTACTTAATGTATCACGGCTTTAGATGGCACTCATTCATGTGTTTAATAGTGATAATATTGCTTTATGAAATTCAGTAATTTTACTTCATGTATACATTATTCCTGATAATGAACCACATCATTACCTCACACTACCAGCCATAAAATTGTGCACATGTCATTCTGATTAATGTTGTATGTGTGTAAGAATGTCTAGCTGCTGTATATTTAAGGGGTGTATTTAATAAACTTGCTTTTTTGTCTAACTTTATATGCATCTATATCTAAAATTGAGTTCATACCTCATTCTACTTAGTACTGTGGGCATGATTAATGGATATATTATTTATATTCAGCCATTGCAAGTTTTCAAATTTAATCCTTGATATGGAGAACTAAAATTTTTCTGAAATTATATTGTGAGTATGAGAGTTATTATATTGCTTTGTTGTGCTGTTAAAATATATTTTATGATGTCTGTGTCTCTTTTCTTTATAACAAACTGAGACTGATTTAATCATTAGCTTTATCAAACATGTCACTATTTTCATTGGAAAAATTCAAGCTTCTCTAACACTGAAAATGTACATTGCTGCAATATACTTAATTCGAGTGCTAGTTCTTTAATGTTAACATCAATGAAATCTAAAGTACAAATGAAACTGGAAGAGAAACACGCCTGCATAATATTAAAATTGGTCAAATAAGCAACTTTAGGTTTGAGTTTCAAAATCTATGCCAAAGTAAGGTTACATTTTTTGCCTAACAATTTTAGCCTTGCTTTGAATATCTGCAATGTTGCAAATACTGCACAGAGATCCAAATCTACATTATTTAAACTTTTATTGTTTAAGACTTCCTAAAAACAGTTATGTGATAATTTAAAAAAACTTAATCTCTTTGTCACATTTTTGCTCCTATGTCATGAAAACAGATACACAAAGTTTAGATCACAGTGTATTAATATGTTAATTACATATGTAATAGGGGCTACTAAAATATTTTTTGGCCCAGGACAACAGATAGAAATATTTTGAAAATTTTGCACTGAAATAGTTCATGTTCTGAAGCTATCTGCTAACTTCTTACTATATAAATAATTGAAAAATAAGGTATATGCTAAATTACCTTTAAATTAGAATAAATAGGTGTAATGAATACACTTCAGAATACTGCATAGCTAAATGCAAGTAGGAATTAAAATCGAAATCAAATAGCTGGTGTTTATATATGAAAAAAGGTGGGATAGCTTAAAATTTCATGTTTCCCTTCTAATTAAAAATATTTTTATTTAAAAGAAATCAACAATTTCTGACTATCACGGATTAATCGTTTTTAAACTTTAACAAGGCAGAATTCATTTTTGGCACATTTCTGCTCGTGAACATTGCAAAGTGTAGCGCCATCTTGTGGTCAGTAGGAATATCACTGAGGCCACCGAAAACACAAAAGAATATTTTCACACTAGCAGGCCTTGAGTATAAGATGACCTTGGTTATGAGCTAACTGTGCTGCATGTAGACACTTTGTTTAGAGCATTCCCTTCAGAGATATAAGTTAGAGGCCTTGAATTGACTATGCTTTCACAGTCTGCCAGAGTAGTTGCCATTTCTTCATAACTTTGTGAAGCCTGTCCTAACACGTTTTAAGAGATCTTTCAATATTCTTATAAGTTGTCCCCATCAACAGCCCAGCCATGAGTACATCTTCCCCTGTGAGCTATAAATCATGGGATCAATATTCATTCTTTCCACTTACTTTCAGTGACTTAATTGCACAGGTACTCATAAAGTGAAATAAACAACTTATCACATTTATTGCTCTGGTGCACAATTTGGTACTCTGTTTTCAATTAAATGAAGAGTACTACTTTTTGTACCAAACACTTATAAGTTCAACAAATTTGCATAGCTTTGTAATCAATATTTGTAAACTAGAGATTGAAAAACATACTTTGCAGAATTGCTGCAGTATTTTCCTATTATATCAGAATGGGAAAACATTTCTGAATTGTTTTATGCAAAATCTAAATATTATATTTGATGAACAGTACATTTTTAAATTGTAATATTTATATTTGTTCAAAAATACTTACAATAATAAACAGGTGGAATAATTTTTATATAGAAGGCATAAGGAAACATTTCAAATATACTTAAAGGAAGATGCATAGTACATTTAAAAAATAAGATGTTTGATAAAGTATTTGTAAGAATCTTTTAATCTCATTTTATCTACAGAAGAGTATTTCACTAAATACAAGAAATTTATTTGGCATTGGTTTAAAAATAAACTTTGATCGAAAACGTACAAACCTTTTCTTTTGACTTTGCATTGAAAAGCATGCTTAGAATAAGGTACTGTTTTGAGCAATATATACCATTTTACAAGGTGTAAAATAAAGTTCAGTAAATTCACTATCATTAACATTCTGATGAAAGAAATTTACAAATAAAAAATTACCATGATATATTTTGCATCATTTTGGTGGGAGTAGATTCAAAGAGATAGAATTTTAAAAAAGAACTGGTTTGATGCCTAAATAAATAATAAAAATAACTACTAAACACAAAAAGTTTAAATAAACATTACAATTAAATTTTAACAGTAAGTTTGCCGAACTATTTTAGAAAGCAGCTGTACTGATCTGAGGCAAACTGACTGTCAGAGTAAACCTCTTTGAAGGGTTTATAGTTTTACTACAGATTTGATAGCATGACCAAATAAAAAAATTACCATTTGAGAGAAATATTCACATCCAACCTAGTATACACAGGTAAGACTTGAATTTTTTTTTTATTATTATTAAATAAGTACATGCTTTTATGCGATATTAATTTATGTTGTAACAATACCAACACACTTTTTTATAACATATGGTTTTGTGATTTTGAACAGCACATTGTATAAAATTTTACGGAACAGCTTGAGTATAGGACCCCATTGGCGATTTTTTGGCTTGGCGACCGAAAAATGTCGCCAAGCCATGGAAAAGCGGTTAAAATTGAAAACACAAGTTAGAAAGCACGTTTTAACCAGAAAAAAATTTTAGAATATATGTTTAAACAGCAAATTTGAAGGTGCATAAGTAAGTGGGGGCATATTTTAAATAGTAATATTGAAAATACAAGTTTAGCCTTAGAAAAGCAGTAAAATTAAAAATAGAAGTTAGAATGCACATTTTAACAAGAAAAATTTTAAACATAAATTTAGAATATATATTTAAATAGTAAAATTGAAAATAAATAAATAAGTGGAGTCATATTTTTAGCAGTCATACGGAAAATACAAATTTTAAGTTGTAAAACTGAAAATAGGAGTTCAGAATACATGTTTAAATTAAAAACATGAAAATAGGAGTTAAGAATGCATGCTTAAATTAAAAACAAAGAAACGTTTGAAAATACTCAAGTACATGGAGGCATATTTTAAGCAGTAATATTGAAAATGTAAACAAAAATGAAAACAGAAGTTCAGAATACATGTTTACATTAAAAAAAAAGTAAAGAAATGCTGGAAATTTAGTAAAGTTAACAAAATTACGGTAAATTTACAAAGAAATCCTATACTCTGCCCAGTTTATGTCCCTTACAATTTCTAGAAATGTGTTAAATACATCAATATTTTTCTGCTTGCAAGATTTAGTGAAAATACAGACAGGTTTGCTGAAATGGAGTATTCTAGAATTCGCTGGGTTACCAGAAAAAAAACGTCCGAAAAGTGCGCCAAGCTGAAAATCGCCAATGGGGTCCTATACTCAAGCTGTACCAATTTTACATTTAATACCTAATTTTTTAGAGCTAATTTGAGTAAAAGTTTACAATTCGGTGCCCCTTGTTTTATTGGCGATTCTTTTTTGATGCCGAGATCAGCACCAGGATGGCATAATTTCAACATAGCTGCTACACAAAACCAAAATAACAAGTCAAAGAATTGCACAAACTTAGTGTCCATGTACACATCGATCTATTTTCACTTGAACGTCAGAGAAGTGTGCATTGTCTTGACTTTGTCCCATGTACACATTAACCAATTTTCACTAGAAAAAATCAGGAAGCTAAAATCAAGGTAAACTATCATGGTAACCAGAAATGGGGTTTCATCACCAAACCTAAAGAAAATTTGTCACCAACCGAAGGGGCACCCAATTCTACACTACAGCCCTAATTCATAAGTTACTTCACTGATCATAAATGCTGCCTTAAAAATTTTCAGATTTTAAACTAAAGTCTGCTTAAATTGTAATGGTAAACTCTTGAAGATTTGAACCTGAATTTTTTAATTGCAATTTTATTTTAATACTAACTATTTTTAATTCTCACTTATCATCAAGACATCTATGGACTATACACTCATATACCAAACATGGTGATTTGCATAAATAATTCACATACATTTCCCATAACTATTGTGAACACGCATATGTCTATTTAAATTGGCATTCTCCGTATACGATTTGCTACATAAACTGCATTTATATGGTTTTTCCTTTGTATGGGTACATAAGTGATCTCTTAAATGACCTACACGTAGAAATGATTTGTTACATATATTACACACGTGTGGTTTGTCACCTGTGTGTATACGTACATGTCTTCTTAAATTACTTCTATCTGCAAATTTTTTATGACACATATCACATTCAAAAGGTTTTTCAGCAGTGTGAATAGGCATGTGCTTCTTTAAAGCATTTTTATCTGCAAATATTTTGTGACATACATCACATTCATTTGGTTTCTCACCTGTATGTGTGCACATATGAATTTTTAAGGCACTTTTCAACAAGAATGATACACCACACACATCACATTCCCATACTTTTCCATCAAAATGGTTATGCATGTGTTTCTTCAAATGGCACAGTCGTGTAAATGACTGGCTACATATGTTACAGCTATGCAGTTTCTCCCCTGTGTGAGTACGTACATGTCTTATAAAGTGCGAATTGTCTGAAAATGACTTGGAACATTTATTGCATTTATGTGGTTTTTCACCAGTGTGAATACGCATATGTACATCTAAGTTGCCTCTCTGTGAAAATGGCTTGTAACATATATCACACTCATATGGTTTCTCACCCGTGTGGATACGGATGTGAATCCTTAAATTTCTGCTGCATGAAAATGTTTTTTTGCATATATTACACGCATGCAATTTTTTAGCTTTTTTTATTTGCATATGTGCATCCATTTTTTTAATCACTTTTTTCTCCTCTAGAATTTCTTCAAAAATGTACTAACTGTAATATGCATAAAGTTTTATTCTTGCTTTGATTTGAAGAAATCTTCATATTCACTATAAATTTTTTATAACATGATTTTGAAATACAATTAAATACTATACAAAAATAAAATATTACAGATTTATACTCCACGTTTCTACCTAATACGTACGCAACTACTACAATGAAAACAGTTTTATGGAACAATTACATACACTGCATATCTACTTTTCCAAGAACACAGTATCAATTCAGTGCAATATATTATTTGCATATAAAAGTTTTATATTTGCATATAAAGTATATAAAAGTTCTTTTTCATGAATGAATTTGCATTTATCAGTTTTTATAACCGAAACAAAAATAAAAGTTTGAATTTAAAGATTCTACTCCCCTTTTTTTTTGCAAGTGCATCTTAATACGCATACTGCAGTTGCGAAGCTTTCTCAATTGTTGACATTATGTTTTTTTTCTTCTTACAGGTCTCCTTGTGGAGAACTACACATTTTTAAATTGAAAAAAATAACCGAGGACACTCAGATCTTACTCCGCATATAACTCCGGTACTACCGTCTGCATCTCAAAAACGTAAATTAAGACTAGCCAAAGAATATGTATTGCTACACACATACACATTCTTCGGTTCAGGCGTGGGTGACGCTAAGATGGGTGCCCGCGAAGATCTTCGCTATCCCGGCATAACCATGAAATGCGATTTTCGAATATTTAGAGTTCCTGATACTCCAGATAGGAGAGTTGATTTGTAGAACAATAAACACCAAGATGTTGCAGAAAAGCATAACTTTTCAGTGAAGAATAATGAACCAACGGAAATCAGAAGCAGTGCAGCGCGAATCCGACCGAGATAATTCTGACCAAAAAGTGCAATAAACATGGAGGTTACAATAGATGGAATAAGCATGACGTCACAAAATTGAAGCCGGGGAAGTATAAACCAAAGATGTATGTAAGTAAAGCGTCAGCACTTCAATGGCTTCGAAACGAAACTGCGCTTCGAAACGACCGCAGCGCTCGTAGCGGTGGCGATGTGGAAATACAATCAGTAAAACTGCGCATGTTCCTTTTCTTTTCAGTCACTGGTTGTTTTGATTTGGTTGTTTGTTTGATTCTACCGAAATCTTGTTAGCTTCTAACATGCTTTGATTTTGTTATTTATAATTAATTTTGTACTTTTTAATTACAAAAGGCTCTTTTCAGAACCAATTTTTTTTTAAAAATTTTCTCTAATGGCGTATCGATACTGCGGATTAAGGACTGCAAGAGTAAGATTTCGTCGAAATCTGATGGAATACATTTCTACACGTTTCCTTGAGACGATGCGTACTTAAGGAAGTAATAAAGAAGAGTTTTAGAATATGTATTTTTGAAATTAAAGGTAAAAATATCTGATGATTAAAAGAATTATTCCCCTATATTTTATAATAACGCAGGTACAAGTTTTAAATAATATTTTAAAAAATCTTTTTCTTTTGTTCCCTTTCAGAAATATTCAGAGAAAGTTATGTACTATTTAATGTATTTCACTATTAAAATAAAGAGCGCTGATTTGAAATGGACCGAATTGAGCATTAATTTCAAATTGACTTCGATTTTTTTAATTTAAAAGATGCCTCAGAAGCTAAAATCATGTCATATTTGAGAAAGTATTATAGGTAGAAGCTCTGTTAAGTGGAGAAGAAATAATGCATAATTTTAATGTTAATAACAATAAACTTTGCTTAAAAATGTATTCTTTTCGTATGCTTAGGACTCTGAAATACTGTACAAATAGAAAATATATACATTTATATATATATATATATTTACGACGCAATTGCAAAATATTTACATCCAATCGTGTCAAAACTTACTGCGGCATCGCCATCTTACTTCCAACCTCCATGACGTCACTGCAGGGGAGTGGAGGAGGAGAAGAGATTTAGTTTACATAGCCACCACTGCAGTGGATTGGCGCTGCAATTTGGTGTCATGTTATAGTATGGAAGTGCCGACGCTTTACTTACATACAGCTTTGGTATAAACAGCGTGACGTCACGACTGATGATCATGTCTGCCGCGTAGCGTACGCATAAGACGAAAGTTTTGATTATAATTGTGTTGAAACTGCTCATACTTGATTTTTTCTCAATATAGTGGAACCTGGAAAAGCGAGATAAAATGGGTCAATGCACTGCTCAAGGATGCAACAATCATTCCGGATATGCACCAGCTAATGTTACATGTAATGGCATAAACTGGTGTAAACGTTATGTAAATGCCATAAACTGATGATTTAGCTATTTCTGCATATTCTTGAAATTCAAAATTTTGAAGGAAACGTATGTAATTGATCTTCGGAATATATACTAGGTGATTTAGATTACGATAGTTTTTATGACAATAAACATTGCTAGTTAATTGTCTGAGGATGAGCAGGAGTATACTAAAGTTTCGAAGTAACAAATTTGACATACATATACAAGAGCTTTTGCCAAATACTGTTTTATGTCATTAAGATACATATTTGCAACCACTTTTTATAATTTAATGAAATATGTTTCATAATTTACTTGATTGTTAATACATTTTAATGTTTACATTTTGAAGTTCATAGCTTTTTTTTTAATTAAGATTTCATAGTTGAAAATTTAAAGATTGAAAGAGAACTTATTATTTTATAGTTAAATGTCTCTTAAAGTTTATTAATTATTCTATATATTTAATCCTTGAAAAGAGATATATGTGAAATAAACAAATACAAACACAAATAAAATCTATATTTATAAACGTATAAACACATATAAAATCTATATTTTGGGGGGATGGGATTTCACATTTTCATGCATATTTGTTTCTTCCATACACTAATTTCACTGCATTTTTGTTCAGAATTTTTCTAATTTATACTAAATATAAAGCTTATTGAAATGTTCCATGCATAAATTTATTTCGAAAAAAAATTCCAGAATTTATTTTAAATTATTTCAAATTTTTGAATATTTCTTCTACTATTTCAATGGACCCACCAGCGATTGAACAGTTAAGATATTGAACACTGATAGTTCAACCTGGGTTTGATATCAGGCAGATTGACTAAATGCATGGGCATTTGTGTGGTTAAGCATGCATATCATGAATATAAATCAGTTTCCTTTAGAAAGTCCTCAAAAAAGATACTAGATTTTTGCAAAGCGTGTTTTGACTATGAAAAAAAATGAAGAATCCTTTAAGCGTTTGGAATGGAGAGCTTGTTGAAGTTATTCTTTGCCTACAGTAGGCAAAGGAGGATTAAAAATGACACAAAAGGTTTTGATCAGTTTTCCAGTGTTCAAAAATATGTCACTACTACTAGTAGTGATCAAAATTTGATTCTTAATGAGAAGTGGTGGAATTTTTTCAAAACAATAGCATTAAAACATTCAGTGAACTTCTAAAAATTTGTCACTTTTTTCCGAATGCCAAGCAGTAATGCAGCAAATAAAAGAATATTTTCTCTAATCAATACTCGGAGGCCATAAGAGATAAATCTCAAAATAATAGTTTCAATTAAAAGTTATGATGAACTATAATTTCAAACATATGACATGTTAAAAATTTTACAAATACTGTTTGGAAGAAAATGATACTATTTTTCTTTCAGAAAGGAGGACTGTGGGCAAGTATTACTGTGTTCCAGATTCACACATGCACATGTTTCTGAATATAGTTCCTATAACAGAACCAACATGCCTTCATTGCTAATGCAATTGTGGTATAAGCTAAAAGAATTCTGCCTTTTTATGAAAAATCAGGCATTATTTGAAAAAATATCTTCTATTTGATAATTTAGGCATGGTAATGTTATCTGTACCCAAAAGTATTTTTTTAAACAATAACATTACCAAATTCAGTTCAGAACTGCAGTGGCATTCCATGAAGTTTCGAAAGTTCATTATTGAGAAAATATGAAATAAAGTTAATATACATACCGTAAATATATCAGCTGAGTAAAGAATAATATTTTCATTATTGTTATACCAATATGTGCTTATTTTAATGAAGGAATATTTTGTAAAATCTTCATCAACTATAATTCTTTCTTTGATTTATGGGATTTAAAGCAAATTATTCGGGACCAGATTCAGAAATGTATGTATATATGTACATGTTCATGTATGCATCTATATATGTATGCGTGTGTATACGTACACTCATATGTGCACCTATATGCATATGTTTCTGACATACTTTCTTTCACACATGCGTATGTTTCTGAATATAGTTCCTATAACGGAAGAGTATCTGTTTTTTCTCTATGCCATTAGCTGCATCTGTTACAAACTAAATATTAACAAACTATTTTTATAACATTTTGATTTCAGTATTCATATTGATTTGTAAAGTGCAAAATTAATCAGTTTTTATTACACTGTTGAAAAATAATAGTTTTTAAACAACCAAAAAATTTTCAATAGAGATAATATTTAGTCAAGAATGAATGTGTTTTCAAAACTATGAAATAAATAGTATGTGATAAAAAGAAAATTCAGTACAGTATTCACATCTCTTCATAATAAAATAATATTCATCATCTTCATAATGAAATAATATTCATCATCTTCATAATAAAATAATATTATTTAAAGGGCAGTAAATAATTCTAAAATGTAAAGAAGTAATCCTGATATAAATTAGCAGAATTTTAAAAAAAAATTAACCGATCTTTAATTCTTTTCATATCACATATTACTAAATATTAAAATAAAGAACAACACATTTTAAGTGAATAATCATGTTTATTGAGAATTCTGCAATTTCTATATATACATCCAGAATAATTCGGCTAGTGAGTATATACAGTTGTGTAAGCTTAAAAAAAATCACATACTTTACAATAAAAAATTAATTTAAATAAATCCATATTACAATGAAAATGAAAACAAAATTTGCATATAACTAACTTATATACTCTTGCCAACAACAGGCTCATTTAACTCCTTGCCATGATGAATGTTGTGGCCTTGTGCTGACCATTGTGAAACTGGTAATAACAGCAAATGTAAAAATTATTAAAAACAATTAAAAGCACCTTGAAATAAATTGAAAACACTGGAATATATCATAATTATCTACCTCAACTTTTAGCAAACATTAAAAATCGTTCAATAGTAACAAATATAATGCAGAAAATTATTAAATAAAACAGGAGATTTTTTTAAGAAGTTTAAAATAATCTGTGAATTGTTCTCCCTTACTTGAAAGTGGTTCTCCCTTACTTAGAAGTGATTTACTTAATAGGATCCTTAGACAATTTGAAGAATTCCATGTGTTGTGTTTCTCAAGATGCTGTCCCACAAACAGAACAGTGATACTATGATTTTGGAGTACTAAGTAAAAACATATAATGAGTTAGTTTATTATTCAGTATACTACATCAAATACTAATAGAATTTAAATTATATTTCCACCACAAATAATGAAAATTTTTAAATTACTATAATCATAAAATATGAAAATTGGTATATAACAAATACATAAATGTTACTGAATACTGAAATTTCTTCAGTGGTCGCTAGTATTAAACAATTTTAAAGTTTCACAGACAAAATATTTAGTAATCTATACGTTATAGCTTCAGAATTAAACATAACACAATTAAAACTATTGCACAGTCATGCATGCCATATATTAAAATAACTGCATTCTTATTGTAAACAGTAAAATTTTTAAATTCAGATGGCCTGTTATGTCGTAATGTTATGAATTAGTTGACTTTGAAGCTTAGAAAAGAAATAGACTTTGAAGCTACATAGAAATTTAAAAAGAAATACTAATAAGCTTATTTCACAAAATATACTATTTGTTTGCCATGCAATTGATTATATACAATAACATGATTCATAAAATATAATGCAAAGTTAATGCATTAAGCAATTTAAAAATGAAAATCTATCTGCTGTGCTGTATGATGAGAGACAAAATATATTTGGAGCTTCAGAATCAAAAATATTAATAGTGCACATTATTCAATCAATTCAAACATACTACAGTTTTAAAGTGTACTGGAATTTAAAAATAAAGCTTACCTTGCAGAAATAGAATCAAGTGAATTACGGTGATCATTGTCTTGCGATCTTTGACGATCCATCCTTATATTTGATAAATTCTTCAAAGCTTCCGGCATCACAGTGAAAGATGGTCAATTCGACTGCTAACAGAATTTCTTTGCCGGCACACCGGCTTGTTTACTTCCGAAGTTATTTTGCTTATGGAAGCAGCCATTATCAGTCGTGACGTCACGCCGTTACGTTTCATTTTCATTGCACGGGACCTACGGAGAAGGCTGACTCCATCTATTCTAACCTCCATGGCAATAACCAATTGAAAGGCAAGGAGAAAGAAATTGCCAATAAGCCTTAACCAAAGAATATGTAATCTTTGCCTTAACTGTGTCTTAGTTAACTAATGTGTCTGTCATTGAGCATTAAGTTTAAATATTTAACTAATGTGTCTGTCATTAAGCATTAATTTTAAATAATTAACTACTATGAATATTAAAATTATCATATAAAGAGTACAGTACAGAAAATAA
>KK121075.1:0-40550 GCA_000611955.2 Stegodyphus mimosarum
TATTTAATAAATAAAGGTAGCACACAAAATGTTAAAAAAGTCCCTTTGGACGTAATTTAAAATTTGAAACATTTCGGATTTTTTACTTTTTATATCTTATATTCCCGCCCTGAATATTCATGCTTTCAGTCATCACAATTCATGCTAGTTGTTATTATTATTATTTATTTAGTTCACAAATAATAAGCAAGCTCTCAGAGAGAAAATCACAGATTCTAATTGCACGAAGTCGTCCTCAAAATCGCTGTCCTTAAGCACTTCATCCTTAAGCCCTTCATCATCTTAATACACTTCATCCTTCAACATCACCTTCCTTCTTCATAAAATAATATCTGTTAAGTCAAATCGGGAGAAATATATCAAGTCGAGAAAAAGTCTAATTCAAGAATCATCAAAATCAGCGTTGTACTATTAAAGTTTTTTGGTTTTCTTCTTGGGTTTTGGGAATCCACTTTTTCCTTTTTTTTTGACCTCTCCTTTCTGTATCAGCGTCTTTGTCGTCAGATGTTTGAACAGATTTCAGTTTTCAACCTTCTCCTCTTCTTCGGTGGTCTCTGCAGTTTCAGCATTTTTTAGCAGTTTCTTTTGCTTGTCTATCGAGTAGGATGTTTCTAAAGGTTTTTTAGTGAAATTAGCACATGGTTCATGAAAAACTCTGAGCCAGCTGGAATTACTGGTGACAAGAGAATCGAACTTGCCTCTTGACTTTCGCCCGGGAATCAACCTCTTCTAACCAGCCAGCTGGCTTATTGTTTCATCACAAAGAAAGAGGTGAGCGTCAATGCGAAAGCATTTGAAGGAAATCAATTTGAATGTTTAATCAATTATCACAGAACACTTGAGCATTATACGTAAGGGGATATGCGATTTCATGGATGACTTTCTCGAGGAAATTGGTTTGTATTCACATTAAACATAGATGAAAACACGTAAACGACCGTGAAACTAGATTACCAGTACTTTGGGGATTTCAGCCGCTTGCCTACTGGTGACACGAGAATCAAACTTGCCCCTTGATTTTCGCCCGACAATCAATTTCTTCTAACCACCCAAAACTTTTGGTGTAGACCTAGGTACTTAGGTATTATCCTGTCGACCGTGAAAGTTAGCTACCATTGAATCACTCCGATGAAGATTTAAATATTTTTTTATTTGCCTGTCAGCCTAACTTTTATATATGCTGTTTAATTATAGAAAATCAAGTTTATGTAGTTTTCGAGAAATTCGGATTAAATGTTCAAATAAAGCTGAAATATTAAATATGAAATAAATCGCCCCTATTAAACTTTGACTCATTCCTCAGTCTTTCAAAAGCAAAGTTGAAGTCGATTAAAATAATTTAGTGTTTGAGAGAAGTAATAAAGTGAAGGTCAACGATGGTTGCCAAATGCTCTCTCTTTTTTCGGATCCAAAATGTCTGCTCTTCAATAAATTAGCTAATTTGCCTCTTGGCGGAAGCCAACGAATATAGAAGTACATACGAAATAAGATAGCTACAAAACCCTACAATTTTACTCCATTTCTAAGCATTGGCAACAATTTGGAAGAGATACTTTTTTCTGTCTCTAACAAAGGAAAACTGTTACAGAAGGGGGAGAGGGGAACAAACAAACCAAAAAAAAACTAAATTTAAAATTTCTTAATTTTAAGGTTTTTTTTATTCCGTGATAGCTTTGTTTTGAGATGTGGAACAATTTTCCCAGTTTGTTTGCATAGACTGCACTAAATTTTTAATATTTATTTCGATAAAGCAGATGACATTCATTCGTATGATAAGTAGCGCAGAAAATAATGCATCTATGGTATGTACTTACGTCAGAAACTTTATTTTGAACTTAAATAGGTATATTGTTGCTTGCGTACCGGTTCGTGATAGATTGAATGCACGAGTCCGATAAAAAGTTGGTAAAGTTTATTCTAATCGCAAGAAATATAGAAAAAACGCTGGATTATTCCTCAAAGATATTCGTTTAATTTCACATTATCACGCAAAATAAATAGTAGCTATATTTTAAATTGCAAAACGTTAAATAGAACGCAATCCAAAGCGCAGAGAAAGCTAATCCTATCTCACCGCGAATTCGCTACAGTCAACAACAACAATAACTCACTAAAACATCAACTAAGCTCAGATATTTCTCTCCGGCCTTTAAACCTTTTTGAATAGGCCACGCGAGATAATTCTAGCAATTTCTGGAAAGCAAAAAGAGTAGAATTACAGTTACGGGTAAACATAATAGTCAATTACATTTATTCAAATTTCACTGCTCGGAATTGAAAATGCAACACCAAGAAGGAGTGGTCAAAAAGTGATGACATTTGGAAAAAAGACAGAGACAGCAAGCAGCAATAAGTGATCTTTATTTCAAAATGATCGTCAGAATACTGAGCGAAAACAACGTCGGCTCAGTAGGATGTAGGACCACCGCAGACAGCGATGCACGAAGAAACGCTTCTAGGCATAGCAATAAGAGTGCGGATGGTGTCCTGAGGGATGGCTCTCTATTCCCTTTCAACCATTTGCCACAGTTCGTCTTCTGAAAGAGGCACGGGCAGAGTCTACAAACGGCGTCCAATCCCATCCCACACATGTTCCATTGATGACAGGTCAGGAAAGTACGTTGGCCAGGGAAGCATCTATATACCTTGCAGGGCGGCAGCAGCCCCTGAAGGTAGGGGATTGCCACCAGCCGCAGTACATTATCCAAGTATCGTTGGGCCGTCATATTGCCCTGAACACGAACTAGAGGTGACCTGGTATCGTAGGCAATAGCGCCCCAAACCATTATGCCACGTTGTCGCGCGGTGAGGCGTTCCACAATTACTGCCGGATTAGATCTGTCTCCACGTCGACGCCACACACATATGCGGCGATTGCCGCCCTTCTCAGATCGATCACCACACCCCGCGTAAAATCGTCTATCTGCTGGAAGTGCCTTCGTTGACGGCGGCCTAGCATTCTCTCCTATTACACATATCCTCCGGAACAAAAACCAACTTTCTTTGATAATTCGTCTGGCAGAAATAAGACACGAATATTGCCCATTCTGCGTGTTCCTTCTCTTATATCTTACTTCACGTGCGTCGGAGAGCTGCGCATTTCACATCATTGGCATAACTCAGTAACGTGCGTCTACTCTAAAATTTGCATAAATTTCGGACCACTCCTTCTTGGTGTTGCATTTTCAGTGTCGAGCAGTGTAAATATTACTTAGAGAGAGAAACTTTTATTCAATATTAAATGCCCGTGCTTTTGTATTTTTACTTTTCCGGCGTAGCTTTCTCTTAAAATTTGTCACGCGCTGGATTGCACTAGGAAATAAATCAGTTGTAATTATAATTCTGTTAAAATATCTAACTAAACACAAAATATTAACAGATTAACAATTCGTACTTTGGACCCACTAAGCAAAGTCTGTGTCAAGAATTTGAATTTTTCGGAAAAGAATAATATTATTAATGTTTTGAGTCAGTTTTATCTTTTTTAAGGAACCCCTGATATAAATACAGCGAAATGGCATAAGCAACAGATCCATTAGATGTCTGAAAGTATCAGGAATCACAGTGGTCAGTGTTTAGGAACTGCGTTTTTTGCTTTTAAACCGCTTAGTTTGTTACTCTATAACAGGCATATTAAATCTGAAAGCTAAATATATTACGCTTTACCGGATGGCAACATGCTGACGATCAAAGTGTTTTATTTCAGGCAGTGATAACACCTTTCTTTTAAATAGTGGATCTTGCTGATTAAAAATGAAGGGTAATATTTTTATTAAATAACAGTTTGCTGAATGGCAACAGTCTTAGTGAGCTGCAGATAATTTTTAGCTCAAAGTTGCGTTAGACCCAAAAGGCTATTAGTTTCAAATCGGCATCGTTTCACTTTATGCGTTGGTTCACTTTTCAGACTGTTGCCATCAAATATTATCGCTGTGTTTTATATTTAAAGAAATTAAATAATGATGAATATGCATGAATATTTCTGGCATTGTGAAAAACATAAGGTGCCTAGAGCCATAAAAGTTTGAGTAACAATAGTCCATCGAGCGAACATGGGCACTTAGAAGTCTGAATTTTGAATTTCGAATTTTTTTTTATATATTTCAAACTTTGTAAAACTTTCACGAATTTTTGAGTAAGAAACTCGACGATTTTAAAGCCAAAAATGGCAACACTGTACGTGGAAAAAACATTATCTCCAGAGCGTGAGAATATGTATTGGAAATTCTAAAGATATGCTGTTCTTAAATATTTCGTAATATTGCTGTTTAATTTAAATTTATGTGGTTTAAGTGCGAAGAACATGATATTTAATAAATAAAGATAACACACAAAACGTTAAAAAAAACCCTTTTGGGCGTAATATGAAATCTGAAAGCTTTCTTTTCCCCTAGTTATTTTTACTTTCTTTTTTTTCTTTTTTTTAGCCCAAGAGGGCTATTAATTTCGTTTCGGCATTTTGCGTTGGTCAACTATGAATGTCGGTTCACGTTTCAAATTGTTGCCACCAAATATTAGAGCCCTGCGTTATATTAAAAAAAAATAGGTAATGAATAATCTGCATAAATATGTGTATGTTTCTCGCATTGTTAGAAAACTAACGGTACCTAGAGCCATCAAATTTTGAATAACTTAACTCTCCAGCGAATATGGGCATCTGAAAGCCCTAATTTGAAATTTGGAATTTGTTATGTTATCGACTTCATATTTTGTAACAAAGAATTTTTTATTAAGAAACTCACCGATTTCAAAGCGAGCAAAGGCAGCAGTGTACGGGAAAAAATCTTTTTTATCTCCAACGCGTGAGACTATGTGTCGAGAATTTTAAAAGTATGCTCATTTTAAAATTGTTTTCCGCTATTGCTGTTGAATTGAATTTTATGGTTCAGTTGCGAAGAATATGATATTAAATAAAACGCACTGAACATTTAAAAAAGTCCCGCTGGGAGCAATGTAAAATCTAAAACCTTTCAGTTTCTTTTTTTTTTTAGTCCAAAGGGATTTAGTCCCGAAGGACTATTACTTTCGTTTTGCGATTTTGCGTTGATTCACTCTGAATGCCCGATTCACTTTTCAAATTGTTGCCACTAAATGTTATCGCTCTGCATTAAAGTTTAAAAAATGAAAAATCTGCATAAATGTATGCATGTTACTTTTAGTAGTTTATGGCTTCTTACAAACAAAGCAATACAGTGCTGGTTTCAAATGCAAGTTTACGAAAAAAAAGGGAAATTGTGCTGTAGCAAGGATGTTTGGTGCTGGTGAAAGATGCGACGGATAATGATTAAGTATTTATGGATCAGAGTAACAATAATGGTGAAGATGAAACAGAGCTCGGTGTGCCTGAAGATATAATAGAAGACAAACATGACGATCTTTTCATGTTATCTGATAATAAAATTTTTAAGTTGATAGGGTACGCCATTTCTTTTAAATAAAAAAACATTTAGTTACATGTAAAAATCTAATTTTTGTATGCTGAATTTTTTCTTTTTTTTAAATCTATACTTTTTATATCCAGCATATAACGCTCACCCATAAATTTCGTTCTTATTTTTTAGTCCAAAGGGGCTTCGTCCCTGAAGGACTATTGTTTTCGTTTTGCGATTTTGCGTCGGAAACATTAAAAGTCTGTATCACTTTTCAAACTGTTGCCACAAAATATTGCAGCTCTGTATTATATTTAAAGAAATTAAATAAAGAAGAATGTGCATAAATGTATGTATGTTTCTCGCATTGTGATAAAACAACGGTACCTAGAGCCATCGAATTTCGAATGCCGTCATCCTGCTGCGAATATAGGCATCCGGAAACCCAAATTTGGAATTTGCTTTATTAAGAATTTTATATTTTGTAAAACTTTAACGAATTTTTGATTAACAAACTGGAGGATTTCAAAGCGGGCCATGGCAACGCTGTACAGAAAAAAAAATTTTTTATCTGCAGCGCGTGAGACTGTGTGTAGGAAATTGGAAAGATAGGCTCCGTTTAAAATTATTTTGCGATATTGTTCTGTAACTGAATTTTATGGTTTAAATGGGAAGAACATAAATAAACAATAAATAAACGAAACATACAAAATGTTTAAAAAACGCCCCTTTGGACGTAATATAAAATCAGAATCCTTTCAGATTTTGTATTTATTATTATTTTTTTAAATTTTGAATACTGTTACCATTGCTGTATTTTAAATAGTTGAGTTTGTTAACAAATTCAATAAATTCAATAAATTCACACAAAATATAAGAAAAATTATAAAATAAATTCGAAATTAAAAACCCTGGTTTCGAGGTGCTCATGCTGCGATGATGAACTATGAAAACTGGGTAACTTTATGTGACCGTCGACCGTCTTTTTTCCACAGTTGGAAGAAACATATACGCACACATACATACATACGTAGCAATTCTTCAATACTGAATAATAGACAATACATGGCGATAATATTTGGTCAGAACATCCCTTTATTTAAAGTGTCATGCGGACGTGAAAGTGATACAAAATAAAGTGAAGTTCCAGTCTAACACATCATCTCTGCTGTTAAAAATCTGTCGTATTAATTTTATCTGTTGTACTCCCTTGTGCGAAATAAAGGAAGTATTGTAGTGGACAAAAATTTCAGATATCCTATTTCAACGAAAATATCCCCTTTAACATTTTCTGAATCCATTTGAATTATTTTTCCGTGATGTCTTTACGTGCGAACAGAATAAATGACATTCTCTTTCGAAACGGATTGTGAAATAGATTTTAAATGAATTTCAAAATGGATTTTTTCGTAATCTCTGTGCGTATGTAGGTATCTATCATAACTCAGAACTGATTAACCACAGAAAGTTGTATTTGACTGCTATAACATTTAGTTGTGCCCCCTCCCATTTTTAATGCAATTGGCAATACCCAGAGTATGTTTATATAGCCACAATCCTTATCCTTCCTTTATTTTCGGAATCGTTGGTCGTAAACATGTATTTCCAATTATAGAAATATTTCACATGACGTAAATATTCATATTTTAGCCGTGTCGATTTTTAAAACAAATTAATTTGGAACAAATGATAAAATCTGATTTTGAATGCGGTCTCCCTGTTCCTATACTTACATTTGGAAAAGTTTCGTACTCGTTAGGGAAGAATAAAAGTACGATAAATTGACTCCCATACTATAAAAATTAATCGGGATATTTAATTTCATTTTCAACTTGCCTGGACAGATCAGTTAATTAAGTTGGAATAATTCGAGGAAATAAATTTAAATGAAGAAACAGCAAAAAATACTTAATTTATTAGACCGTACAAGGAAGTCACGTGGTTTCCGCTCAGATTTTTTTATTTCAATAATTATTGAATGATGATTTATTAAAACTTTATAATGGTAATTTATCTTGAATAAAAATTTGTTAATTTCAAATGAAATATTGAAGCTTGAATGTTAAATTCTTTAATTAACAGACGATCTTTGCCGCAATATTTTTGCTTTTTCTCATGCATATCTCAACTCCCCAGTATTCGAATAGAATAGACCACGGAAAAGTGCTATTTTAATTTATGTGGTTTCTATTCTGGTGCACGTTTCTTTTGGGGGGGGGTGCGTGATTTTTGGGTGCTTATGAGACGGTTTATCTCAACAACTCCTTCAGGAAAAGCATCGTTTCTATGACAGCATTCGCGTGATTTGATACATTCGATAAAAAAAAAGGATCAGCTATATTTAGCTTTCTTACAATTAAAAAATGTTTATCGGATATAAAATCAAGAATTAGTATTATAAGTACTTTGTTATTCTTTCTTTTTTTTTTCAAATGAGTCATTGCGTGTAACTTCTTTTTCTAAGAGTTCATTTAAAACTGCCTCAAAAAGGATATGTTTCGATTTAAAAAAAAATTAACACGCAGAGGTTGCCTTTTTTCCTCTGAAACGCGTTTAGGAATAAAAGTCCAATTTTGCATTCATTGTGTGCCAGCTGTACAAACAATGGTACCATAACATATTTTTGAGTTTTATTCAAACAATAACCTGAAAGGCAGAGGAAAAAAGTTTTTATTACATTTCTTCTTTCACATATATATCTAGTCAAATATAATTTGGGAGAATTTATATAGCATAAAAAGCTAGTTCTTTGAAAAAATTCTACATCTGTCTTTTATTTTAGCATACAGTGGTCATAAACTATATCTGGTAGGTTCTGTGGTTGTAAATGAATACAATGCTTTTTTTAACACTACCCGATAACTGGTTATATATAAGCCATCAACTTGAATTTTCGCTGTTGACTATTGTGTTCGGAATGAGCAACCAAATGTAAGATCAGACTTAAAAACATGTACTACCCTTTCTTACGCTTTATTACCAACTATAAAAAATATAATAGCAGTGTTTCGAGGAATGCATTTCTGATCTGAAGACTTGTCTTCTCGTTTAATTGAAGTATTTCCTTTTATTCATTTTATACTATATCAAATGTGCCGTAATAGTTCTTCGTTTAAGGTCGTTCCTTGGTAAATATCATTAATCCGTTCCAGACGCTTGGGCGTATACTAAAAGAACTTTTCCAGTATACAGAACAAGATTAATTCTTTCTTATAAAAACGTTTTTTAGTTATTAAAATAACAGTATTTAGTACTAAAATACAAATAATGTAGTGGATGGAATGTATCCTGAACATAAATGTAACATTGCGCACGATACTCGAAAAAAATAAAGTTTTCTTTTTTTTTGGGGGGGGGGTAGCTAGATCAAGAGCAATTTTTCAATGTGCTCTAATGCATAGGTTCTCATACCTTTTTTGCCCCATGCACTCCTTTCACCACTGTTGCAAGTTAACACCCCTTCCTTTCAAAACTTTTCAAACAGAGTGGATATATATAAAGTATATATTTATATACTTTTTGTGCGGCCTATTCCAATTAAAAATAGGAGGTGCACATTTACTTGTTATAACAGTCCTATATACGAAATTTCGACGTTCTGAAGCTACTCGTTTTTGAGTTATGCGAGATAAATACATACATACGTACACACGCACAGACGCCATGAAAAAAACCTCTTCAGAATCCATTTTAAATCAGTTTTATAATTTTTTTGCGGAAAAAGAGTCCTTTATTAAGTTCTTACGTACAAATGTCACTCAAAAATATCGTTAAATTGCATTCGATAGCGGTCAGAATAGGTATTTTCGTTGAAATATGATACTTGAAATTTTTCGCGCTTACAATGCTTACTTCGTACAAGAAAGTAAAAACACCCTAAATGAAATTTAAATTTCACTTACTAAATATATATTAAAACTTGCATGAAGAGTACTAATAAAGCAAAGGAAAAAAAATTCAAATTTATATTAATTTTCTATCTCAAATCTAAAGTTTGGCATCTGCAAGATATTTTTATTGGTTACATTTCTAATTCAAACATATTGACAGTTAAATATATGAATATTTTGGACTGTCATGTATTTAAAATAATTTAAATATGTTTAATTAATCAATAAATAACTTAAATCTAATTTCAATTAAAAGTAAAGAAATTATGAGCCGCGCAGTGGGATAATAATTAGTAACTCTGTCTTCTACCGTAACGAAGGGCCCGAGTTTGAATTCCGGGAAAGGCATAGATGTTGTAAATGTATAGTGTATTTTTTTTTAACATGGAGCAATCCAAAAATGTGGCGAGCCGAAAATCGGTTCTAAGATCTAGTGGTGTGGGAAGTAACAAGAGAGACCCTCCGATGTGCTCTTTTCCCCGTGGTGCTCTTTATCAAAACTAGGAACGAACTGAGCAAAAGACGTGCTGTCATTTGTATAGTGATCAAGGCTTATGCCAAACTGCACTCTTTGGCACGATAATATCGGGGGGTGGGTTATTCTGAATATATGAGGCAAATGAGATACCGAAACAACAAGTTATGAAAATTTCCAAGTGAGACATAGTTTTAGAATAATTAATGACATCCTAGTCTCCTCTAATTTATCATATTTCTCTTGTTTTATGGTATTGAAACGACTTCAATAATTAAAACTCTGAAATATTTAGAAGACCGTATTGCAACAAATATGAGCCGTTTACTTTGAAAATGGTGCAAGTCCATTTTTGACAAAACGTTAGTTATTGGTGACTACAGGTTTGTAATGGATTGAATGCACAAGTCGATAAAAAGTTAATACAATTTATTCTTACCTCAAGAAATAAAACAATTTGCTGAGATTTCCTCAGAGATATTCGTACAATATCACAATATCTCACAGTAATTACATTTAAAGCTACTAAAACGCTGAATAGAACTCAATTCAAAATACAGAGAAAGCTAATTAGATCTCACCGCGAATTCGCTACAATCAATAACAGCACCAAGTAAACGGCTACATAACAATTAAGCTGAGATGTTTTAATCCGGCTTTTATAAGCTTTTTAATCATACGCGAGAGCAGTCTGGTATTTTCTCCATTTTTCTGGGTAGCGAAACAGTACAATTACGAGATAATGCGCGTGCTCCTGTATTTTTAAGTTTTCGGCGTAGCTTTCTCTTAAAACTCGTCGCGCGTAGCATTGCACGGGGAGGTGAAACAATTTAATTACAATTCTGCTAAAAATAGCTAAATAAACACACAATCCGTAACACTAGCCTTCAAAATTATCATCATTTTGTCAATATAAATTTACATAGTTAATGAAATAACAAATATAATTACTTTGGTGGTGTAAGCCCACTTTCCGGAAAGACATAATACTTAGTTCAAAAGTTGTACTACGTAATTTCTCTTCTTCGTTCTTATATGTGTGGTAACTCATGACATAAAAACTTTTGTTCGTTGACTGGAATTTTGGAACATCGCCCGTTTATTGAGTAAAAAAGTTAGTAATATGTTCTGTTCGTTTACTTACCATGAAGTAAATAAGTACGAATACCTCTAAAATTATTAATTGTTAATTTCATAACAAGTGTGCATTTTATATTGTATATTAGAAATGGATAATATCACCTTAGAATCAGACAGTAATTAAGGTATAGGTTGTCAGGACGTCCTTCTAGTTGATTTTGCAAACATAACTGGAATCCTGAGTCAGAACAGGGAGCTTACTCAAAGCTATGTTCGTGCATGTGTGTAGAAAATAAAACAAAGATAAGGAGGGTTAAATTTACCCTTTATTCTCACAGTGTACAGCCGCTTCCGCACTTGGGAATATAGATACCAATACTTATGGTATAAAATAAGAAATAAACTAATGCAACTAAATAGAACTAAACTTAGGTGCTTTATAGAGTAGTAACGGGAAGATGGGTCTTTTAACACTACGTATGTAGTGAGCGGAATGCAAAAAACTACAATACCTCTTCAAATATCAGCGAGAACTAACTTCTGGCCTTAAAGGCAGACAATGAAAAGCACACGCGTGGTAAACGCAGCGAGGAATCTCTCTCCTTTTTTCTATTGGTTAAAAGCGATGCCTAAATACTTATATAGTTTGCAACCTCATTTGCATAGATAAAATCTATCCGCGCTTATTCTGGCCAGAAATGGTAAATAAGAGAAGATAGTAAAGGTTAAAAATAAAATAAACGTTAGTAAAACTTAAAATCCTTACAAGGTATTTATATTATAAACTTGTAAGGTTTACCTTATGCTAATTAACAGTTATTTTAAGTTTTGTATCTTTCCAATCTTATTCTAATTTCAGCTTACAATTTCCTGCCAGAATGTGAATTCAGAAACGCAGTGAATGCAAATGAGAAAGAGTACTATTTAAGTCGTGACTTAACCGACTTCAGCAGAGAGAGTCTGATTTCCTGACCAGCGCGCGTTTGCCTTCTGGCTACATCTCTGTTAGCTGTTACTACGCTCGGTCATATCTTAGGCCCTTGCTAGGCTTCGCCGATTTAACTAATTCTTAGGGGCCAACTAGTTAGATTCTGATAGCTTCGGCTATATTTCTTAAGAGCTTTAGTTAATTTTATTTCAAATTACTAGTATTTAAGTTCAAGCCCGAGTGGTCGCTTTGTTGTAAAGTTCCAAGCCGGAACTGACTGTAATTATACTGAATAATAAATGTTTTTAAATCCTTCTCAAGTCTCACGTGTTCTGTTCACACTTAAGCGATTATTCGCTTGTTAAGTGTTCGTGGGATTCGGAGTTAGAAATTTAGATTTGAAGAGTTGATCCCCACAAACTCTTATTCTGATAAACTTTTCTTTTACATTTTAATTAATTTTAATGTTTTATTATTATTTTATAGCAATTATCCCGATGAACAGAACCGACAAAAGAGTCTTTGAATCAGATTCTGATGAAAACAGTACATATTTAATAAAATTTCTTAAAAAATTGCTTTGGTTGAAATGAAATCCTATATTTAATATCTGATAAATATATGATTTTTCCATTTCATTCACTCTGAAAGTGCTGTAAGACCATTTGAGGTCATCAAAAGTTTAACTCATACTTTTAACTCATACTTTAAAAATGATTACATTGTAAATTGAAGTCAATTTAATACACTCACGTTTGTGAAAATTGCAACACCATGAAGGACTTACGCGAGTGAGCTGAAAGTTTCAGGAAATGCAAAGTAGCGCATGATATGCAAATGATTAGAATTGCAAATCCGTAGCGCAAGCGTATGCTGAGCAGCGCCCTCTGAACGGCTGATGGATCCGAATAAATAGACGGCTGTAGCGAGGCGTGTATGGTTATCGGTGGTTATCTGCTAGTGGTAAACGTTAACTCAATCTGTACTTATGCCTCGTCGACGAAAGAGAGCGAGATTTGAACAACTTACAGAGTTTGAACGAGGGAGAATCATCGGCCTTCGTGAAGCTGGATTGTCGTATCGTGCAGTAGCCTCTCGTGTGCAGCGTAACAGCAGCACAGTGATGCGCGTTTGGAAGCAGTGGACGGACGAGTGTCGGACAACTCGGAAATCCGGGAGTGGACCCCGAAATGTGACGTCAGCTCGCGATGATAGACACCTGGTCCGCATGGCGCGGACGGACCGTACAGCTTCCTCTAGACAATTGGCAGCACTGTGGTCAATAGCTACAGGTGTTTCATTGTGTGCTTCATCAATTCGTAGACGTCTGCTGCAGTGTGGACTGCGCGCACGGACTCCTTTATACAGGATCCCCCTAACGCACGACCATCGCCGCCTGCGGCTACAATGGGCCAATCAGCATAGAGACTGGCGTGCTGATTGGCAGCATGTCGTGTTTTCTGACGAATCCCGCTTTAATTTGTGGTACCATGATGGCCGCATTCGTGTCAGACGCTATGCCGGTGAACGCCACCTTCCGGAGTGCATTATCGAACGCCACAGTGGACGAACACCCGGAGTTATGGTCTGGGGCGCCATAGCATATCATAGACGATCTCAATTGCTACGAATTGTGGGCAATCTGAACAGCAACCGGTATATCCGTGAAGTTCTACAGCCCGAAGCTGTTCCCTTCCTTCAAAGCTTGCCAGGCGCTGTATTTCAACAGGACAATGCCCGCCCTCATACTGCTCGGATTGTTAAATCCTTCTTTGCAGCGCAGCAGGTACAGCTTCTTCCTTGGCCTGCGTGTTCCCCGGATATGTCGCCAATTGAACATGTGTGGGATGTCATTGGTCGGCGTCTTGCTCGTGATCCTCGTCCTGTTGCGTCTGCAGACGAACTTTGGGTACGCGTACAAACGATATGGAATGCTCTTCCTCAGTCAGACATTCAAACTTTGTTTGACTCCATGCCACGTCGTGTAGCAGCACTTATTGCGGCGCGTGGTGGCCACACAAAATACTGATTCTGATCTCTTGTTCTTGTTTGTTTGCTTTGAACATTTAATCATTTATTTGTACCATTACCAATCAACTGTGTATTAAATTGCATTCAATTATGACGATTCCTTCTTGGTGTTGCAATTTTCACAAACGTGAGTGTATTTGAAAAATATAAAATGAGAGTATTAAAATATGCCAGCATTTTTCAAACCATTCCAATACAAATCCTTAAATATCTTCATATAAAGTATGGATGGAGCTGTAGAGTCATTAAGTTATTTTTGAAACAGGAGACAAGAAAAATGAGAAATGTTCTCTCCGGGACTGAACCTGGACGTCTGGAACATGCGTCAAATGCGCTACCGTTACATCACGAAGGCTTGCAGAAAAGAGAGAGAAAATACGCGGCTTTTAAAGAAAAGGTGTTATACAATTGAAATATGTTCTGCTATTTCTGTTCCCCAGGCCACATAAAATTCGTTCGGAGACTGCATGCGGGTCGCGGACGGGTATTTTCAGCGCACTGCTGTAAAGAGTTCATAATTTTTACTACGTAGAGATTTTAAATGAGATGAGAGCATAGTTGTTATTACGATCTGGATTTATGAATCAGATTTCCTTCTTCTCAGGGCATAAGAAAATTTATTACCGATTTTTAAGGCAATGATACTATGCTAAAGTTATGATGATAATATTCACATTTATTAGTCCAAAGGGGCTTTGTCCCTGAAGGACTATTTTTTTCGTTTTGCGATTTTGCGTAGAATCACTATAAACGGTTGTATCACTTTTCAAATTATTGCCACCAGAAGTGATCGCCCTGTATTGTATTTAAAAGAATTAAATAATGAAAAATCTGCATAAGTGTATGTATGTATCTCCAAGTGTGATAAAACAACGGTACCTAGAGCCATCAATTTTGAATAAAGTACCCGAATATGCGCATCTGGAAGCCCACATTTGGAATTTGGAATTTGTTTTATTATCTATTGCATATTTTATAAAACTTAAACGAATTTTTTATGAACAAACTTAACGATTTAAAAGCGAGCAATGGCAACACTCTACGGGGAAAAAAACCTTTTTATCTCCAGGGCGCGGAACTGTGTATCGGGAATTCCAAATATATGCTGATTTTAAATTCTTTTGGCGATATTGCTGTTGAACTGAATTTTATGGTTTAAGTGCGAACAACACGATATTTAATACATAAAGGTAACACACAAAACGTTAAAAAAAACGCCTCTTTGGACGTAATTTAAATTGCGTTTTCTTATTTTCTTTACTACAATTTAGCTTAAAATCAGACTTTTAAACTCGAGTCTCCGTCTTTAAGAATATGCAAAACGAACTGCACTAATTTGTTGTATTTTTTGTCGCTACCATTTTTACCGTGTTCAGCTTTCGAATATATTGAACAAATATTAATATCAGTCGTAGGTGTTACGAAACTTAAGCTGGTAAAGCGAATGTGTAACAGAACTTGCACAAGCAGACTCTAGGGACACATCTTGGTAGGATTCTTTCCTAAATAATACATGGTGGATGTAACATAAGTAACGCGAAATATTTCCCCAGAGAAGGAAATATTATTTTCCTATTTTATTTCTTATCCTTTGCATCCCTTTCTCTATTATTTTTCCCTAATGGCTATCGTAAGATCAAGAAGAGTTTTGCTGGGCTAGTAAACTGTCATATATAAATTACGTATGCGATGATGTTTCTTTTCAGCAAACAAACAACGAAACAGCCACGTCTGCGAATGATCGAAAAGGGGGAATAGCATAAAAAACATACAGCTGAATTATTTTACATGTTATGTATTCGCTTGACACATATTTAGAATTTTTTCCTCATTGCCTTTCTTCTGCGCATTTTAAACACCTTATATTTTCTGAGACTATAATTTGCTAACTTAAGAGAACGGTGGACTTTTAAAATTAGATTTTAAGTTTTTGTATTTTCAACAAGAAATTTTATATATATAAGTATTATAACATCAGTTTATAAAATATATGTTCAAAATTTCAATTTATTTTAAGTTAAAAATGTTTAAAACAAATAATTAATTATTTTAATTAAAGATTTAAAATGCTCCTTGCGCACTAATTTTCAATATTTTCTCCTAAATTTTCCTTTTAGTTAGTTATAAAGATTTGACAAAAGGTTTTGTGTATGCGTTATTGAATAGGATGCATCAGGAATTTTTAAAAAAGGATTTTTGTGAACTTATACCCAGTTTTCGGAAAAATGTCACCTTTTGTTAAACATTATCACAAGTTTAAACTTCTTACTAACATCATATCCAAAAATGCAAACACTGATCTACTGTAACATATAACAAGATAGGTTCTTCCAAATGTCATTCATTTTAAACTGAAAACGTGTCGCATGGAGCATTTTTGATACATACGAACTGCGAAAATATTTGTTTTGAGAAAACCGGATTTAAAGTTTCTCTTCAAACTTACCTTTAATGCATTGTCACGAGAAACAGCAAATTAACTTTAAATATGAATTTGTAAACACTAGATAACATTTTCGTACCATTTAACTATTTTTAATCTCATAATATTAAATATGACAAAAATAAACATATCGCAAATTGGTATGCGATTCGAAGTAATAGGTAGAAACAATTTATGCATTATATCCAATGAAACATTTAAAATTCACTCGCACCATATGTTTTACCTACATTTGTTACATTTACATTATCTTTCAAAGCTCTAGAATACTTTTTCACTATTCTTGTTTTTTCCAAGCCGCTAAATTTCTCTTTTTGCTTTGGCTCAAGCAACGTTGATCACACTTTTTTGCAACGTGTATGGAAAACGAGTTTGTTTCCTCCTGTTCTACGCGTATAGCATTTACATAACCAAAGTTAAATTCATAGTTGTAAATACTGACATTTCTAGCCATTTTTCTGGAAATAAACATTTCTTTTGGGCAAATATATAAATTAAAACATGTTAAAGTTCTGCTGTCCTTCTGTCGTGTAGAATAGTGATTGCACTGAGGGAGGGTTAAAGCTGCCCTTTATTAAACTCTTTAACTTATTTAGAATGCGTCAACTTGACGCTAACATAGTACGCCTCAACTTGGGCGGTAACTGAAACAGTAGAATCAAACTTAAGAATTTAAGATGTTCACAAATATTAGAATTACACTACAGGGCCCATATAATCCTGTAGCCTACAGCGCGAAAATGAGTCTAGTGGCAGCA
The DNA here is from genome assembly GCA_000611955.2 of Stegodyphus mimosarum. Taxonomy (NCBI): domain Eukaryota; kingdom Metazoa; phylum Arthropoda; class Arachnida; order Araneae; family Eresidae; genus Stegodyphus; species Stegodyphus mimosarum. The sequence goes on from KK121075.1 coordinate 16,975, forward strand.
AGATAAATAGCGATTGAGCCACGTTAAACCAGCAGTAACTGCTAAACAGAAGTTTGCGTATAACCACGCACGGCAATTTCCCGGACTCTCATTACTCGAACGTCGATATTTAACTTATTCTTCGACTGGTAGAATTTTCATTTCTTACGCGCGCTACCAAATTTAAATATTCTGGCACTGACCATTAGGGAAATGAAGGCAAATATATAAATTAAAATTAAAATTAAAGAAAAGTAACTTAAAATTAAAATTAACTGGTTATTTAAAATAAATATAAATCCCTACAAAATCACTAAATAACCGTTGAAATACATGTTTTTTACATTTTCTCCGAAATTTAAAGGGCAAAGTGACCATTTGAATAATTATCCCGCCTGTTAGGTTTTGTCGAGTCAACCTAGCTTAGCTGTAACTAAAAGTGCTGATCCAGCACTATTTGTTTTTAGACTTGAATATATTTGTGCGACAAATTGTTAGTTCTACCGCAAGTTGTCGGTGTTACTGTAAAGCACAAAGTACATGCCTTTCTATTCATACATAGTTAAGATTAATAAAGGGTTATTTTCACCCTTCTTTCTGTGCTGTTATTTTTCTACGCCTGTGCGAGAAGTCGCCAAGTTCATCAATAGGATCTAGATTAGTTTATGTGGCCAAAACGAGTCAGATCTCGTAATGTAATCTTGAAATTATGCTAAATGCAGTGATAATAAGCTCATGAAGACGAGCTCCCTTTTTGAGGGAATTAAATGTATTACCGCCAAGCTTCAATTTTATTTCCGTTTCACTTTCGAGTCAAATCAGTTTTCGAGTGAATGGACCGAACGTTATCTTTCTGCGTTTTTTTTTTTTAAGAAGAAGAAGAATTTTAATATAGCGTATAAAAATATGGCCACATTTGGCACTGTATTGGGAATTATCTTTTAAAGATATGTTGATTTTTAAAACTTTAGTGGCTTGTTGTTGAATTTTATGTGGCTTTAAGTGCGAAGAAAGTAATGTTTAACGAATAAATCTGAAATGGCAAATTATTTAAAGGTTGGCCATATTGTTGCGTTTTACGGGTTCGTGGATTTGAGAGTATCCGATGAAAACACGATGCAGAACAGTAAAAAGCACAATTTATTTACAAGAATCACTATTTACAGCACAGTTCCAAAATTCCCTTTAAAAGCGTCGAAAATCTGCAATAAATACGCTGAATCAGCAACACAGCTTCAGGCTGTAACTGTAAAGGTAGCTTCACGGCAACACTAAACTTATAATAAACACCGTGGAACAATCACCAATACACTGTCAAGCTATACTGTAAAGGTAGCTTCAAGGCAAAGCACTATCTCGATCGCTTTCCGTTCACAGAACTCTCGCGTAGCTTAGCACTCGCAGTGAGCAGCTATTCTCACAACCTCACACTTAATCACACTCTTCACAACAACAACTTCACAATACTTCACAATCTGCTTGCTCTCAGAAACGCAAGGGTTTATATAGCTTTTCTTTAAGTTCCACACGTTTCGAGAAATATCTCGACAGGAAGTTATTCTAGAAGCTTCCCGATTGGACCATGGGATATCGCCAATTTGGTCGCCAATCTGGCAACCCTTCCATACACTATTTTATGGCAACCCTAGTGCTATGCCGGAAAGCTTACATACAGGCGCAACCGCCGAATTTTTCGCAACAATATTAAAAATTACTAGACTCTGATATTTAAAAGTGATGAAAACTGAAAAAGAAATGCAACACTTAGCATTTTATTGGGGACTCTAAAAATGTATTTCTTTCTAATATTTTATAATTGTTAATTCATTGATTAGTGAATCCGAAACGCTATATGACCAGACGATATAATACGAAAGATGCGATTTTTTCCAAACCAAAGCATGAGAACGGATGTGTACATGAGAACGTTTAATTAGCATTGCCTGTTGTACGGGAGAATAGAATAAATAATAAGAAAGCAGCAGGGTTAATTATCAACGTTAAGCCATAAAGTTCGTAATGAATTAGACTTTATTTACAAACGATCAACCGAGTGATAGTTTGCTTTAAGCTTTTCGTTAGTCAGGTTGTGTGTAGGTCACATAAGATTTTTCTCGATTGCTTTTAATGTCTTTCTGTCAAAAATGTATATGGAGAAACACTTTCTCAGTTATAAAAAAAAATCCGATGTGTACACCACATGACTTCCTTGTACGCAATATTAAATTATACTCATTTTGCATTTCATTTAAACTTATTACATTGAATGAAATCTACTTCGTCGATAGTGCATAAACCACAATAGAATGAATGTACTCTTTAAAATTCACTATATTTGTTTAGCATAGCGACACTATGCGCTAGGTTCACTTAACAGCGTTACATCTCATTCATTTTATGCACAAAAGAATGCACAAAATTACGTATATCATCTGAAGAATTATTTAATCGTTGCCACATGCTCTATTCAAATACTACGATAAATCTAAAACGGTGTATAAAAGAAAGTAAACAAACAAAAAACAAAAGAAACAGTTTTTCCACAGACGATTCGGTATTTCTCATTCAGTTAATTTCAGTTCTCACTTCGCGACAAGGCAAAAATGCATAAAAACTTAAAATATCTATACTAAAAATTACGAAGTAACTCTTAAACACTTGTTTCCTCGAATAAATTCCACAATGGATTAAGCGGGATTTAATTCGCAATAATAAAAGAAGGCGTTATCTTTGTTGTTGCGAAGCTCAGTTTCTCTAGACTGGTAACAAATCCACTATTCTCCTAAGTTTCAATATAAACAAATATGGCTGCCATATGAAAAATGATTAGGTTTAGCCGCACTGAAGCAACTTTCAAATTGCTGATAATTCTACAAATCTTGCATGCAGATTTACTAAAGGCATCAAAACCTTAAACGGAAGATAAGAACAACTAAAAAAACTGAGCTCGCTGAGCCGAGTAACAGAGTGGATATATATACGATTGGTGCGGCCGATTGCAACCGAGATAGGTGCAGATTTACATGTTATAGCAGTCCTATATATAAAATTTAACGTTCTGAGGCTCCTCGCGTTTGAATTATGCAGATACATACATACGTACGTACGCATAGACGCCATGAAAAATATCTCGTCAGAATCCATTTTAAATCAGTTTTATAATTTTTTGGGGCAAAAAGAGTCCTTTATTCTGTCCTTACGTTCAGATATCACGCAAAAACATCGTTAAATTAATTCGATAGCGGTCAAAATGGATATTTTCGTTGAAATATGATACTCGAAATCTTTCGCGATTACAGTACTTCCTTTTTACTTCTTACAACAAAGTAAAAATTCTTTCGATTCCCCCACATTACTGATTGCGCGGAATGCTACACTTTGCGGGTGGTTGAATAATGCAAGCAACTTCCTTAGTTAGATACTCCAAGCAATTTATTTCCGTACTCATCATTTAGAATCTTCGTTTAAGTGCTATAGGAGTAGATAAGTGAAATTTAGAAGTTCGGTATTAATGCAAGTCACGGAAGTTAGTAACATGAAAGCGGATTCGAATTGCGAACTATGAACTCATTTCGGTGGGAGATAGCTTTCCATCCATTTATAACCCGTGAAGTTGTGCGTTAGGGCTGAACGTGGATAGATAGTTAAACAGCTGGGAGATGTTCCTCGTTCTGTTGAAGATGGGCAATGATGCCATTCGAAATCTATTTGTTGCTTATGTTGACGGTCATCCTTATTAGCTGCTTTCAGTAAATTTATAAAAAATATGTAAAAATAAATTACAAATTTTAAAATACTTACCACTAGCAATTTAAAAGCAAAATTAAGAACAGTATTCCATACAGATGACGCCCCTATGCATGCATATGTTCCAAGACTTACCAATTTTTCAGGGAAATGTGAATATGTATATGGAGTATATATTGCAGATGTGCATCTATGTAACTGCGCATAATACTAAACTTTATTACAACGTTATGTGACGGTATATAAGAGTACATTACGGTATATACGGTTTTATTACGGTATTATGAGTTTTATTACGGTTATATAACGTCATATGAAGGCGTTATACGGTTTTATTACGATATGATAACGTTATATTACGTTATGTAATGGTATTATAAAGTACGTAGCAAGCACGAATGCGATGAAATTCAATTAGTAAACTGCGTACAGTAAGACATTAATAATACTATTTAAAGGCTTTAATTAATATGAACTGCTAAGATGAAAATGCAAAGTCACACAGACCTCATGGTGTTGAAGAGCTCTTGGAAAGTGAATATATCCATTTGAATGGATAGGCCGTGGGCTGTCTTCGTTTAATTCCCATTGAACGTGTGTGGGATACCTTAGGGAGACACCTGGGGACAGGATCGTATCCTGTGGAGAAATTAGACAACTGAATAAGAGTTGCGTCTTTAAGAATGGGAACTCGTATTCCAAGAACTGTTAGATAATGTGGTGTTGAGTATCGGCAGATGGTTAAAAATAACTATTGAATTTAGGAGAGGTTATATCGGTTACTAAGTCACTTTGGTTTGTTTTTCTTTCTCTTTACCAGACTTTTTTTGCTTTTTTCATTCGTTCCGTACTCGCGATGAAATTCAATTAGTAAACTGCGTACAGTAAGACATTAATAATACTATTTAAAGGCTTTAATTAATATGAACTGCTAAGATGAAAATGCAAAGTCACACAGACCTCATGGTGTTGAAGAGCTCTTGGAAAGTGAATATATCCATTTGAATGGACAGGCCGTGGGCTGTCTTCTTACTCATTTTTTTCTACTACAGTTTCCTCAGTAAGTTCTACATTGTGCCTCTGTAGTATGAATTTCATGTCTTGTGTTTGATTTTTTTCGGATTTACTCCCAAATCAGAAATGTTTTTAAGGTTTAGAACGCTATTGCACTGTGTATTTCTGTTTTCCGAGAATTGACTCTGAAACGTATTTCGATATCTTGTTGAGTCTTCTCAGTCGCTTCTGAAATGAGACTAACACAGGTTTTTTTATATAGTGTAATGAAAATGAGATCAGTGGTAAGAAATAGAGTAATTGAATCATATATTTTTATGTTATATATAAAAACTGAAACTTACAAATTTCTTACCATTGATTTCCTTTTCATTATACTCTATATACATATATGTTAAAAAATAATTGTTCCTCGTCTTAAATCAACACTTGGTATTTATTGTCTACAATTTGCTGATGATTTGGTAATTTGGGCCGAGGCTTCAAAACGTAGTAATAAAAAACAAAACATATTGAAAGCCGATTAAATAAGGCCGTGCAGGTGTTCTCGAACTGGTGTAAAAATAATATGACTCTAAATTTTGAAAAGATAGCTTCACAGTTTTTTCCTCTAACCCATGAAATTTTTCTCCCAGGGTTAAAGTACCAAGATACTTTGATTACCAACACGGATTACTTATTCTGGGAGTGAATTTTGATAATAAATTAAGTTGGAAGCTTTATATTGAGCAGCTTACCGAACGTGTTTCAAATAGACTTAGTATTCTTAAGCGTCTAGCAGGATGTATTTGGAGTTCACGCGGTGCACTGTGCAACCACACAGCGGTAGGTGTAAACCCTTTCGGAATATTTTGAAAATGCGAGACTTGGTTTTCCATGAAACGCTACTGCGGGTGGAGGATCCCTGTTGGAGGGATAAATAATCAAGCCTAGGAAATTAAGAATCCAGTATGGATTTATTCAAAAAGTCCTGGACATGAAGAAAAGTCTTGAGATTCCAGGTAATATACAACCTCTCTTGACAACCAGAAGCCCTTTGGAGGTGATTAATGTCGAAGTAAAGCTAGATTTAGTGGAAACAATCCATACAAAGAGAGATGTTGCACGAAGTGTTTTGAAATGTCTTGCTTTGGAGACCATTGCCACTTGATATCCATTTACTCAATGGATGCATATTTTTACTGATGTTTTTCAGTTTGACTGTCCTTTTAAGGTTAGGGCTGGTGTATTTTTGAATTGTTTACTTTCCACGCCCCTGCAGGCTACAGTGGTACCTCCTTTGATGATGAAGTAGTAGCCGTTTGTATAGCCCTACAGCAATTATTAGCTATTCCTTACAAGTTTGCAAAGGCAGTCATTTTTTTCTGATTCTCACGCAGCCATTCAGTCTGTTAGCTCTGCTGAACACCCATTAACACCTGAAATTTTGCAATATCAAGAATTCCTGAGAACTCTCACTTCAAAGAGGAAACAATTCGTTCTCCAGTGGGTGCCTGGCCATTGCCATTTGGGAAATGAACAAGCGAACGTACTTGCAATAAAAAAAGTGGTGCCAGCTTACTACAACATCCTAATACAGCCATTTCTTATTGGAGGATTAAACTGTTCTTAAAAAGTTTATTTACGTCTGATAGCTTACAAGATCTTCAAAGTCGTACAGCCTTAAAAGTTTGAAGAATGGTAAGTCCTTCTCTTATTCCCGATAGTCCAAAGCGCAATACAGTTGCGACTTTTCGTCTTTCTACAGGATACGATTGCCTTGCCGCCCACCTGCACGACACTGGCATTTCAAACGATCATATTTGTTCACAGAAATGAACAGGGACCACCTGCTTCGATGTGGGTGGGGCTCTTCGTGGTCTTACATAGGGGTCAAGATACTGGAAGGGAAGAGCTCTCCTTAGGCAATGACTTCAGTCTTTTTGTTCTTAGTTCTATTTTTTGTAACCTCTGTAAGATTTTAGTTCTTTGTAATTTTTTGCCTAGCCATTGGAAATAAAAAAAATATTAAATATAAGCTGAAACTGAACAATATGCAAATGAGCAATTTTTAATTTTATATTCGGTTACCCTTGCCGTAAGGATCAAAGATAAATCCAACGTACCTTATTTGTTCTGATTCTTTTCACCTTCTGAACAGTTTTTGGATTGAAGAATATACATGCATACTGCAAATGATTTTCTTCTATTAACAATAGATTATATTCCGAGTCTTTCTGCTTTTCAAAATTTTTAATATCTCGTTTTTTAGCTATTCGCGGCAATCTTGAAAGTTACTTTTTTCGTTTCAAGACAAGATCAAATAACTTGCGTGAGTGTTACAAAAACGTAGTTAAAGATGTGAAACGTTTAATTTTTCCTGTTCTGTTTTCTACGGCCTTAGACTATTCCTGCAGAACGGTTTAAAGAAAAACTAGGTGTGCCGTGTGCCTTAGCCTGTGAGCTTATTTGTTTTGTGAAGTATAGAGACTTTTTTCTGTGTTTTTGTTTATTTTATTAATTTATGACGTATTTCACGTTTAATTCATTTATTTTTGTAAGCTCCGTATTATGCATTTATTGTTTGTTCATTGCGAGTTTCTATGCATTCAAAATAAAATAAATAAATAAAAAAGTTTAGTCAAGAGTATATGTTAGTCATTTCAGTTTTATCAAAATTATTTAATAATCAAATTTTCTTTTAATCATTTAATTAAAATTCGCAAACACCAAATTTTACAATAGGAATGAACGTGCAAATACTTTCTTCTTGCTCCCTTTTCATTCTTAACAGATGAAAAAATTAAAAAATGAATTTGAATAAACAATAATAAAAAAGTGGGAGGAAAGAATTCTGCATTTAACTTGCGTAATTGAAATAGCTTACCTGCTTTTCAGATTTTTTTCATTCGCAGTTCCTTCTTCTCTGATCGAGAAGTTAATTAAAGGATTCGCTTCTTTCGCTGTCTGTTGACGTCGGGAGAGGCATATTTAAATTAGATTTTGCGGACAATTTGAATATAGAAATTTGAATTATTCATGGAAGGAAAGAAATTCTTTCCCTTTTTTTAATATAACAGGAAATATAAACGTTATGCAGATAAAGCATTCGCTAGAAGGAAATTTTAAAACAAGCTGAGTTATTTTTCTTAGTTCAATTTGACATCTTTTGAAACTAAAAGTAGATTCAGTAATTTTAAAGAAAAATAATTTCCTGATTTTCTTTCTCCTGTTTCGGGAAACCAAATCGCAATTGTTTGTTCTAGTTAGTACTTCAAAGAGCCGAAGCGTTTGTGAAACATGTGTATTATTATTCTGATTTAGAGTATCATCGCTGCTTTAAAAGATGCATCGTCGATTGGTTTCAACCTTTACATTTGAATTTCAAAGAGAAAAATTGAATTAATTTTCACTTTCGCTAGCGTAGCAGATGCGGTTTTCAAAGAAAGTTGAACTTTTAAAGCATCTGGCTCTGCTTAAAGGAATCTTAAACTGTATTTCAAAATGGATGTATTTATAAAACATGTTTACTACTTATTGTATTGTTGCGTGCGTACGGGTTCGTAATGATTGAATGCACGAGTTGGTAAAAAGTTAAGAAAATTTATTCTTTTCACAAGAAATAAAGCAAAATACTGAAATATTTCCTCAGAGATATTCGTATAATATCACAATATCTGAAACTTGAAACTGAACTCGATTCAAAACAGAGAAACTAATTCTATCTCACAGCGAATTCGCTACAATCAGTAACAGCATTAGGTAATCAACAGTTAGCTTAAAACAGCTACAACTGAGCTGAGGTGTTTCAATTCGGCTTTTATAAGCTTTTTAATTATTTACTAGAATATTCTGGTAAACTCTATAAATACCTGAATTTTCCTCGATGGCAATAGCAATTACGAGGTATTTATTTATTAAATATTAAAATGCACGCGCTCTTGCATTTTTACTTTTCCGACGTAGCTAAATCGTCTGCGTTGCACGGGAAAATAAAACAATTTTAATTACAATTCTAAATAAGTAGCTAAATAAATACAAAAATCCGAAACAGTATTTTATTAATGTTATCCATACGCATATACTTAATTATTTATATTTGATTTATAGTAGAAATGCAACACTCGAATCTTCAAATCTGGCGAATTATGAAGATAATTCGAGACTCAAAATCTAGAATTTTTGTCTTTTTTCATCATATCAAGATTTCGAATCGTAAAGTAAAAAGCCGTTAATCGTTTTAGCTGAAACATTTGGAAAGATTAACTCCATGTAGAAGCAGTCACGCAAAAAAGGAAAAAAAAAAGATCGGTGCAACTTTCAGCGGTTACTGTTATTAACTTTGTGGCGACTGAAATGCCTTATTGAACACGTGTTTTTATGAACTCTCAAATAAACGATTATTTTACTTCCACAGACAGCGAATTTCGAGACTGAATAGCACCACTGGTGCTAAAAGTACACTCATGTCCATAAATTAAGGATAATGCAAAAGCAGGCAAAGGAAGAGTTAGAAGCAAAACAAATTTGACTTATTTGTAAAGCTTATTTATTAAACAAAAGGTAAAGAGCAAAAAAAAAATATGTTTGATATTAATAAAAAAATAGCGATTTTGTTTCTCCCTGGAGCAAATTACAAAGAAAACCTATTTATAAAAAAACCAATATTACATGGTTGGTATGATTATTAATACATTGTATGTCTCCCAGACGATGCAATACAGTCCGTACAACGCCTAGGCATGCTGAGTGTCAAATTTATCGATCTGATCTTGGGGGATATTACACCACTCAAAAAGCAATGCTCTCCGAAGTTCCGGTAGTCATGTAGGAGGAGGTTGACAGGCTGCAACTCGTCGGCCAAGCATGTCCCACACGTGCTGTACAGGAGTCAAGTCCGGTGCGAATGCTGGCCAGTCCATACGGGTGATATACTCCGATTGAAGGCATTCGCTTACGATGTTTGCACGGTGAGGACGGGCGTTGTCATCCATAAATACAAATTGTGCGCCCATGGCGCCCCGAAACAAACGTACATGTTATTCCAGAATGACGTCCCGATAGATTTGGCTTGTCATGGTTCCAGTTTGAACATGCAGGTCAGTTCTGGAACCCAGAATAATTCCGCCCCAAACGAGCACTCCTGCACCACCGTAACGGTGTCGTTCAATGATGTTTTCTTGGTGTTAACGGGTACCTGGAGCTCTCCATATGAGCGTCTGGCGAGAATAAGACTGCAAGATAAACCTGGAGTCGTCGGAAAACATCACACAAGCCCACTGTTGCGGTGTCCACAATGCATGCTCTCTACTCCAGGCTAACAAAACTGCTGAGTAATACAGCCCTTCAGTTTTGACAATATGCCAGATTTGAAAAACGTTTTCGTATCTGTAAAACACGAGGGCTATCTACCTTGTGGAGAAGTGCCATCAAGGAGGACTTTCTAAGGGTAACTGGGAAAAATTAACATAAAACTGAAGCTTTATTTTAAGTTTTGGAAGAAATATTGGTTTGCAGAGCAGGTTTCGCTTAAATTCTAGGGAAAAGTATTACTACTGACAATAAAAATTAAAAAAATATAATCCGAAAAGTACAAAATTTTAGATATATTTGGGAATCGCGAAAAATTTTCGTTTTCGCAAAACCACAGAGAATTTCTCGCATTTTACGAAAATAATTGCAAATATTTGTACCGCGATAAAGTATTAAAATGCAGTGTTATGTTGGAAGCGAGGTACTCTGTTGTGTCAACCTTAAACTGAAAGTGATTGGATAATAACAAATCGCTTGGCATTTCAATGGAAACCGACAAAAGGGCTCATCGACAGGAGCAAAACTTTTCTGCAAAGACCACACTTCATTATAAGTTTAAACTTTTTCCAGGTTTAAATGCCATATTGCGATGCTTTTCTTCTTTAATTTCTCATGTTGATTTTTTTAATAACTGGAATCGGATCTTTTATAATATAAGCAAGAGTGTTAAACACCACAAAATGTTGTTGATTGCAGGAAGCGGATTGCGTATTCCGGCAAAATAAAACACTCGAGAGAAATATTTTTGCGAGGAGCTATTTCTAGGTGATTTGATGTAAGGTTCTTATTTTAGACAAACAAGTTTGTTTAAAATAAGGTTTGGATCTTTAACTACTTTCCGTATTCAGAATGAGAATGCAAATTTGTCGGTCGTGTATTTAAATTGAAATTTTGGGATCTTGAGGGAACGAGAGTTCCTTGCATGCGCGCCACGTGGTTACATTCTGCCATGTTAGTTAAATGTACCTATATTTTAATCTGCCGCCCAACCGGTGTAGTGGTTAACGTCGTTGACTGCCGTGCCGAAGGGCTCGGGTTTGAATCCCGGAGAAGGTATGGATGTTTGTAAATGTATAGTGTCGGTGCGGCATGGCGGTACTTTAAATATGCGGCGAGCCGAAAGTCCCCTCATGTGGTTTGGTGGAAGAAGAGAGGGGTGGGAGACCCTCGGACCCGTCTTCCCGGGGTGCTCTCCATCAAAATTGGGTCCGGAACTGAGCCAAATCGCACTGTCACCCGTTAGGTGCTCAAGGCTGTTGCCAACGAGAGGCGTAATCTAATGCTCCTTGACACGAGAATTCTCGTGGGCTTGGGCTGACTCTGTCACACAAGTGAGCATAAGTAACAACAACAACATATTTTAATCTGACACGCCGGTCGTTTATTGAACCAGCTTAGTACCTTAACTACAGAGGCTGTTCGCACATTTTTTAGACGATGTATATTGTATTCACAAAACTAAATTACATAAAATTCTTGTGTTTTAAATGTTCTATTTGACATCCCTTATTCTGAACTATCGTTCGACACCGCAATTTCCAGGATAATAATGCCTTTTGAAGTGTCAGAAGCGGTATTCTATCCCATTCCTCCCGAACACCTTTCCAGAGTCCTGTTAGGGTTTCGGGACAACGTTCGGATAATGCAGTTTTTAAAAGTCCGAAAGCGCAAAAATACATAGGTGACACATCGGGAGATTTAGTAGGGATATCAGTGAAGGGTATGGTCTCGATACCAGTTTTTTGTTCCATTTCCTTTAGGAAATTTATTGTGGATTTTGATGTGTGACTACTAGCTTTGTCCCGATGGAGTCTCGCAGATGGATGGCACTGTGGGTAAAGCGATGGTATTTCATTCAGAAAAATGGGCGATAAAATAGGTTCCCGATAGTATTTGGAGTTAATCTTGACGTTTTTTGCACTCTTTATTTTTAACTTGCCATTATAAGAAAAACCAGCGACAATCATGAATCCCTTAGAAAAGCTTTCTTTCGATTCTTTGAAACATGAATTTAAATTTTTTTCTCCCCTTTTATGATAATAAATGGCTCTTTTTTTGTTACAGTCATTTAAGTACACCCATGCTTCATCTGTTGTGACAATTGTTTTCCATTTTTCTTTGGATCAGTGTTTCTCATACAGAATTCTGTAGCGTGTGCCGCGTCGAGCGATATGCTTTGGAGGAAGACGATGCACATTGCGTTTTTTCACTTTCTTAAGATTTAAATCGACGTTTATCATTTTGTTTACAGTGGGCACCGAGCATTTTAATGATTTTTCAACTGTCCTTTGACTAGGGGGATTTTCTTTTAACATTAAACAACGTACCTTTGCAATAATCGAAGATGTCCGTTTTTTCCTGGGATACTTGTTTGGAATTTTTGTCCCGCTTGAGGCTCCAATTTGACGTTTTTTTCCTTTCTTGTCGATGATATGACCTATCGACGCTTTAGATAACACAAAACCGTGACTCTCACATCGTTTTTGGATAACGGAGTATGCATATTCCTCTTCGGAAAGAGCGTAAATGTAGCCTACGAACCACTGCTTTGTTAAATTCGTCATTTTGAATAAAAACAAACTTTCAAGCCACAGACGATCATTTTGATTTTTAAAAACATAATACAATTGCAATTACTCCTCTTGCAGCAAACGATATTTTATTACCGCTTACGAAAATCGTCTAAAAAGTGTGCGAACAGTCTCTGTATGTTGTCTTAAGACAACCTTTAATCTGAATTGACTATTCTTACTTTAATTTGCATTTCCACAAGCTGTGGTTATTTGTAGCGGAAAATCGTGCTTCGTGCTCTTGCATTCAAGCTGAAAAGTGTTATTTTGTGAAACTTTGTCGTATTATCTCAGGCATAGCGATTATTAGCCTACATGATAGCAATTATCCGCTTTGTTTTTTAGGGTTATAGGAATAAAGCAGCGGTGATAGATCAAGTAAACCGTATAATTCAAATAAAATAGTTATACTTTTATGTTATTGATTAGTTCTACATTTATTTTATTAAAAAATACAAAAGTCTATAACTGCTGTCAGTTTATGATGAAAAAATATCGTATCAAATTCATTTTCTATCATTTTGCTTTGTCATTTTGAACAGTTCTTTTTAAATATAAGATTTTATGTTCTAACTTGTGAGGGACTCTTCTTAAACTAGAAGGCCTATTTTTACTTCTTAGCTTTAAACTGATACAAGTGTTTAACTCAAATCTATGATCTTTTATTCAGAGTCTTTCATTCTTATTTTAATACGTCTTACTTACTTTAAATTTTTAATAATTTTAATTAATTAATTTAAAAAAGGTTTAAATTTTAATACATTTTAACGTTTTGAAACTTTAATGACAAGTTTACATAAAGTCAAAACTTTAATTTTTAAATTTTTGAAACTTAAACTCTTAATTCGTTGAAGTAATAGAGAGCAATCTGATGTTTTCAAGGATCAGTTTCTTGAGGTTGCGGCTTAGGTACAAAATCTGAAATATACGATAAGTTAATTGTTTGTCTGACTGTATCAAAGCCGTTAAGGCTATGTTTCTAAAAGGAGGGATGTTTTCGTGCAGAACCTTCTGCGAGAAACTGATATGAAGAAAAACAAGCGTGCAGCTAGCCCGTTCGCCTGGGCTAGAACCGAAACCACATCCGAACTAGTAGTATTCAGTAGTCTTAACCACTTGGCCATTTGAAGAGCCTAAAACGTACGAATGAAAGATTTTCAAGTTATACATATTCATATTTAAGTATTCTTTCCTTGAAGATTTGTATTTTTTCGTTTGGAGTAATATGTTATAACATCTGCAAGCAGTGGGACTTTTAGCATTTAATAAACTAGCGATTAAGCAGACGTACAGCCCTGGACACAGTCTAGAAATGTGAGAGAAGTCTGTTGGATAACGTGCTGCGCCTTGCAGTCTTCTCGATCATTCTTTGAGTTTTTATCGATTATTGTTACTGAACCATGCGATTTTCCTTTCCTTAAACATGTTTCTTCCTCGTTAAATGTCTTCAGATGATACAAAACATTCTATTTCATTCTATTGTGACCTAAAGAAATTAATAGACGTGATGCATTTCTTCATTTTTTTTATGTTGTCTCCATAAATAGTTATTGCATGTATCGAATTTTTTTGTCTTTTATTGCATCATTATTTTCTGGTATATGCTTGTTATAAACTCGTTATCATAAATCCTTTCGAAATTTAAAGTCGTGAAAACGGAAACCTATTCTTGCATCATTGCATAAAATTTCAAATTTTAACTAAAGATTGTAAATCTTTCGTATCCAATATTTTAATTGTGTTGTATAATGTACGTACGCTCTGCATTTATCTATAGTTCCCTGTCACAGCAGGATTCTGATTCTGTGCTAACAATAATTCAATGTTCATAATTTGAGCGTGATTGAGACTATGAATAATAAATGCCAGATGACAATATTGAAAATTTTTAATTTGCCTTTTGGCATTTGTAAAAATGTTTATTTGTGTGACATTGCTTCCTTGGATTCTGTAATTTTGACACAGAAAATAATATGACGAAATTCGTGTATATATTTCAAAAATGCATTTTCTCGTAATTTTGTGAGCAAATAAGTTAATTTGGTGTATAGACCGCTTATTGGTAAAAAGTTGTCGAATTTCCAGCTAAAATCTTCCAGCAGCTTTCTGCTTTTCTTTGAATCATTAATATAAGAAAAAACATTACATCTTTAATTTGTGAGGTTTCACAGATGGAAAAGTTTGTACTGAATTCAAAAAAAAAAAAAAAAAAATAAAGTGTAAAGAAACGTATCCAAAATGTGTGCAGAAGCAGTCGACGATTTCATGGTCGACGATTCAGTCGACCATTTAAGATAATTTCGAGATTATGATGGGCGATAAATTATAGAATGCATTTGCTGTGAAGCTTTTAACAATTAAAAATTTTGCCGACAAAACCAGCACAAAATAACAATATGTCAATAAATCAAATTTGTTTATCGGGCAAATCTTATATTATTAGCGTATATTTCCTCCCATTTTTTTCTTTGATTAATTTTATAGCCTGAAAACTTGTCAATAAATAAAATGTCGTTATCCAGCAAATCTTATGTTACTTGCACTTTTAATCTTGTGGGATAATTAAAACGCACTTAGAGCATTTTAAGATTCATCTCTGATAACTACGGTATTTCCTGGCTTATATCCCTCCCCTCCTTTTTTCTTGTTTTTTCAATCGAGAAAGGAAAATTATTCGCATAATTTAATTTCTTAAGGACCCGGTGACAAGAAGAGCATATCACAGTATTAGCAAAGCAACAATCTTGTGTTTGGCGTAGATTTTAATCAAGACTCGTTCGATTTAAAGGGCTGACAGGTACAATTCCCTCTTCGTGAGGAGCAAAAAATCTACAACAAAGAATCACGGATCACTGGTCCTTCACTTTGCTACTAGCTTCAACTACTGTGAGTTTTTACTGGTCGATTAAGTTTACTGCCCCAGGGCCAATCACGGTAATTTTTTGAATTATGGTGCAATGTCATTTTACACTCGCAGGCGGCGTATGTTATTTTGGCAAAGCCAAGAGTTACAGGATCCATTACAGGAGAATGGATTGAGTACTGTGGTCTTAAAGTCTTGAAATTCAGTCTGTAATTCATATATGCACTATTTTTACAGTCTTTTATGTATGCAGAATGTTGAAACTTGCGATTTCGTGGCCACGTGAAGTCAGCCAGCTATTTTAGAACATCTATTTACATGTGCACAGATTTATATCACCAACGTGAGTTGTGTTCAGTCGTTCTAGGTCTTTTAACATTTAACAGTGCTTTCAACTGTTGGATCGTTGTTTTATAATTTTTTGAATGCTCGATAAGGAAAATTTTGCATTATGTGAAAGAAATTGTGCTGTGATTAGGATTTTGTTACGGATGCATTTTAATTCTTCATGGATGTGGGAATTTCGAACAAACCACGGACCGTTTACGATGGCTATAAATATTTTGTTTTACATGACGTTGATTTTTAATCTTTCTGTTCTCAAAGCAGTCACCCAAGCCAGACATGATGTATATTTAGCATGGTAGGGCGTATTAAAGAAAGTTAAATAAAGAGTTCTTTTCACGCGGATGCTTAATTTAGCAATCTATAGCCATAAAGGCCGCATTGTACTGTAGCAGTACCATGTTCTTTGAAAGTCAGATTTTGATCAATAATAACCAGGAGATACTTGTAAGAGTTTAAAACTGGTAGAATTATATCTTTTGTATCTTCTATAAAGAACGACGGAGTATTTGGAGGTGTTGAGTTTTATCCGCCAAAGTTGACACCATTTAGCAACAGTATTTATGTGAAATTTGTCAAAGGCCATTTTGAGAGCATGACTGTATCATCTGCACATTTAAATACTTCAGAATTTAGCGGATTAGGTAAATCATTATGTAGATACTGAAAGGTTTGGGGCCTAAAATTGACAGCTGTGGTACACCACTGGAAATAATCTTTTTATCCGAAAGAGGATCTTCACATCTGCTTATAAAGGTACTTCTGTTCAGGTAAGAAATAATTAACTTAATGGAGCTGTTTGGTAGCAAGAAGTTAGACAGCTTGTGAATTAACCTTCGAGCCATACGGAGATTAAAGAGTTTTGAGTTAAATGCATGCGCTATGAACTCGACAAGATTTAAAATTTGGTGCGTGTTGCAATGTACTTTTCTAAAGACAAATTGAGAGTCTTCAATGACTTCAAATCGTTCCAGATTTTTCCTCTCGAAAACCTTTCTTATGCTAGGTAGGTAGTGAACTTATTGGGCGATAGCTTGAAGTAAAATTTGGGTTTTACCCAAGTTTCAGAATTGTGATCATGGAATGTTTCCATTTAGATGGAAAATAACACAATCTAAATGCATGCATTAAAAATATTTGTGAGTAACATGACATATCGGCGTGGAAGTGATTTCAGTGCCTTACTGCTAATACTACAAAACCTTTGGCCTTTTTTAAATTGGAGGTTTTAATAATTTTTCTGATTTCACTTGGGGATGTAGCCGAAATGAAATTAGTATTATTTCTTTCTTTGATTTGGGATATTGAATGTTTGATTTCTTCATTACGGGAGTGATCAGACGAATGATTTGGTTTGAAATACTCAGCGAATTTATTTGCCATTACATTTGCAATCTTCTTTTCGAAGTGGACAGACCCATGCGATTTACAGGGGAAATTGTATTGGTTCTTCTTTTTCTGATGGAGTTTACAATTTTCCAGATAGTGTTGGGTTCGACATCAATATTTTCAAGGACAGTACCCCATCGTTCTGATCGATAATTAGTGATTTCATTTTTAGTCCAAATTGACTTTGTCCCTGAAAGACTATTGTTTTCGTTTTGCGATGGATCACTATAAACGACTGTATCACTTTTCAAATTGTTGACACCAAAAGTTATCGCCTTGTAATTTATTTAAAAAAATTAAGTAATGAAGAATCTGCATAAATGTATGTATATTTTTCCAAATGTGATAAAGCAATTGTGCCTAGAGCCATCCAATTTTGAATAACGTACGTTTCCACCCGAATATGCGCATCTGGATGCCCGAATTTCGAATTTGTTTTACTATCTATTTCATATTTTGTAAAACTTTAACGAATTTTTGATGAACAAACTTAACGATTTAAAAGCAAGCAATGGCAACATTCTACGGGGAAAAACAAAAACCTTTTTATCTCAAGAGCGCGGAACTGTGCCTCGGAAATTCTAAAGAAATGCTCATTTTAAATTATTTTGCGATATTGCTGTTGAACTGAATTTTATGATTTAAGTACGAAGAACATGTTATTTAATAAATAAAGGTAACACACAAAACGTTAAAAAAACTCCCATTTGGACGTAATTTAAAATCTGAAACCTCTCAGATTTTTTTTTTTTAATTTTTCTTGTCTGATAATTATTTTTGCTTCGTAAGTGGGTCTCTGGTTATTTTCTAATATTTCTGAGCGGATTTCTTTCCTTGATAAAGTCGGTGATATAAGAAGTCTACTTATATCACCGAAGATTAAGACAGTGATTAACTTAAATAGCAATAGTAGCGACCTTTAAGGCATGCTGAATTTTAGCAGGTAGTATGCAGATTTCATTTTCAGCCTCACTGTAGTATCAAATGCTAACATTAGAGGGCATGGTAGTTAGTTGTTAAGTAAATTTAGTCCAATTAATTTTCACACACGTCTTTTTAGGCAGGGATAGAAACCACAGAAGTCAAAACTTACTGGTAGGTGATCATATGAAAGTTCCTCTTTAACATCAAGATAGGGAGTTTGGGTAAGGTGCTAGAGTAGGAGAATTTCGAGAATATCCTCTGTGCCGTTGGGATTATATCTTAATGGGTTGCTTGGGGCAAAAATTCTGATGTCATTATTAAGTTGATAGTTACCGAGGTCTCTTCCTTTTGCATTTGTGGTCTTGCAGTTCCAAGACTGATGTTTGGTGTTAAGGTCGCCTGCACTGCAGTGTGTGCGATATGCGAAGTGCTTGGAAATTGATAGAGAGCATACTTTATTGTTGCGTGCGTAGTCGTTCGTAATGGATTGAATGCCCAAATCGATAAAAAATTAATAAAATTTATTCTTATCCCAAGAAATAAGACAAAATGCTGAAATTTCCTCAGAGATATTCGTACAACATCGCAATATCTCACAGTAGTTGTATTTTAAACTACTAAAATACAAACAGAACTCAAATACAAAGTTAATCCGAAAGCTAATCCGCAGCAGAGCACAATTATGAGATATCTATTTATTAAATGTTAAATGCACGGGCTCTTGTATTTTTACTTTTCCGGCGTAGCTTTCTCTTAAAATTCTTCACACGCTGCATTGCACGGGAAAATCAAATAATGTTAATTACAATTCTAACAAAAATAGCAAATTAAATACAAAATCCGTAACAGTATGATTTTTAATAGTGGCCGCAGTGCCGCCACCTTTCTTATGTTGTCTGTCGTTTTTGATAATAGTGTAGCCATGAATTTTAATTCTATCGCACTGATGAAGGGGATTCTCATTCACTAACAAGAGATCAATGTCACGTTTTTCGCAACTTGGAGAAAACATAATTGAATTTATACCCAAAAGGGCGTGTCAAGCGAACAAAGCGCCGAACGAAGATATCGGTAGAAATAGTAACAAAAACTGAAAAATTATGTTAATACACTGCTGGTCACCCAAATTGCAACACCAAGAAAGACAAGAGACATCACAGCAAAATATATTTAGCAGATAGCATGTTGAACAAGTATCAAATGATTAAATTTATAGACTTCTGTGAAGTGTGGTATCTTCCAGAATCAGTAGCCAGAGTAGTCGCCATTGTTGGAGATCACCGCTACCACACGCCTCGGCATTGATTCAAAGAGACTTGGGATGTGTTCTTGGAGTACAGCAGATCAAGCAGCTTCCACACGTTGCCAAAGTTGATTTGGTGTGGCAGCTTGGAATGTAACCTGGGTCAGTCTTTCAGCAACCATGGACCACATGTTTTCTATCGGCGAAAGATCCGGAGAGCGAGCCGGCCAGGGAAGCAGTTGAATCTGGCGACTGACGAAGAACCCTTGGCGAATGCGTGATGCGTGCCACGTGTGGTCGCGCATTATCCTGTTGAAATTTGGCTGTTGACAAGCCCTGAAGATAAGGAAGGACAACTGGCTCCATAACCTCGGAGATGTAGCGCTGCTATTTCAAAGTAGCGGCAATGCTTACTAGAGGAATGCGAGAGTGATATCCAATACTGCCCCACACCATAAAACCCGGTGCAGCGCCAATGTGGCGGTGCATAACGCAGCTATTCTGCATCCTCTCTCCACGGTGTCTCCAGACTCGAATCCGACCATCGTGGTGTTGCTGACAGAAGCGTGACTCGTCAGTAAAGACAATTTCATTCCATTCTGCCGTCCACATCCTTCTTTAATCGCACCATTGGCGGCGGAGACGTCTGTGGTTCTGCGTCAAGGGTAGACAAAGCAATGGACGTCTTGCGGACAGACCACTCTGCCGTAAGCGGCGTCGAATGGTACGCGCAGACACTGGATGATGCGTTGCAGACTGAATGTGCTGTGCTATGGTTAGTATTGTGGCTGAGCGATCCGTCACTGTCATTCGCACAATGTTCCTGTCATCACGTGAAGTGGTGCACTGAGGTGGATGCGATCGAACACGTCGGTCCGTCGTACCCTCCTGCATCCAATGGTCACATATCCGCATTACAGTTGTTTGGTCTCGTCCAACACGACTACCGACTTCCCTGAAAGATAATCCATACTCTCGGTAGGCCACTATCCTTCCTCTGTCGAACTCGGATACTTGATCTAACGATGATCGCTGTTTACTACGAGGCATAATTGATAGTTTCTTTTTTTTTGAAAAGACCACAAGAAGAACACAATTGCCGAATATGAAATTGTCTCAACCTCCAAGCCCTAAATAGCGCTTTGAAGTGGCGCCACAGACGCGTGTGATGTGCGTCTGCACTGAAATTCTAATCATTTGCATATCTCACCTCCGCTAATGCATGTTGTAAATTTTATGTTATTTGCCGGTTTCTTTCAGGGTGTTGCATTTACGGTGGCCAGCAGTGTAGAATTTTAAAAGTGATAGAAATGACTGGATTGGAATTAATGTCATTAGCTAAGCAGGACAAAATATTGTGAAAAGTTTCAAGAAATTCCCTTTCGCCAGTGAAATGTACCTTCCCGTTCGCTTGTCCTGTTTTGCGCATAAATGCAACCGTAGCTTTCCCTTTGTTGCAGATTTCTTTGCTCCTCATGAAGGGAGACCTGCACCTGTTATCCTCGAAATCGATAGCAACGTGACTAAAATCTACACCAAACACAAGGTTGTTGCTTCGCTAATTTTATGTTTTACTATGGCGTGTTTCTATTCAGTCTTGATTAGAATAATATTGTTGCGTTTATCGGGTTCGTAGATTTGAGAGTATCCGATGAAAACACGATGCAGAACAATAAAAAGCACAATTTATTTACAAGAATCACTATTTACAGCACAGTTCCAAAATTACCTTTAAAAGCGTCGAAAATCTACAATAAATACGCTGAAATAATCAGCAACACAGCTTCAGGCTGTAACTGTAAAGGTAGCTTCACGACAACACTAAACTTATAATAAACACCGTGGAACAATCACCAATACACTGTCAAGCTATACTGTAAGGATAGCTTCACGGCAAAGCACTATCTCGATTGCTTTCCGTTCACAAGACTCTCGCGTTATAGTAATGCGTTTTCTCAAATCTAATCTTGGTGGTTCAGTGATTCATCAAGCTTTATACATTTTACATAATTTTTAATGAACTATATACAGAACGTATTCTTAGGCCGCCGCCTTCAACAGAAGCAAACTTTCTTTCTCTACATTAACATGGGCAACAGCGCCCTCTAGCGTTTTTCTACCTTCAAATTATTCAACACTCCCCACCTGAACTCGGTGGAGAGTTCATTTTTCAGTAATATATTCTGAAACATTCAACTAATATTTCGACAGTTAATCATAGAAAATTGGTTAAATATGACAAACAAGCATGCATAAATATAAGCATATAAATTTTACTAAACATTAAATGTTACCTATCAGAGAGATCAGGAAAATCAAACCTAAAAATAAAAAATACAAATATTAGTTAAGTTCCATATTATATAACAATTGTACAGGCCTTTTTAAAGTACCAGTAGGTGTTTTGATTATACAGGATCTTACTTTACCATCTCTGCCAGGCATTAATTCCAAAATTTTACCTATCGTCCAGAGATTTCTGGGACGTTTATCGTCATGAATCAAGACAATATCATTGATTTTAAACTGTGATGCATTCAAGTTTGGAGGACAAATATTGGCAGATCTCAAATTCAAAAGATACTCCTTTCTCCAACGCTTCCAAAAATGACTTAAAATATCTTGATGGTATTTATATCGTTTAATAATTGAACTTCTTGATTCAATCACGTTATCTGATGTTATTTTATTACCAGGTAGAGATAGCAATCGTCTACCAACCAGAAAATGAGAAGGCGTTAGTGGAGAAGGTTCACTGGGATCGCTAAATGCGTAGATAATTGGTCTACAATTAATCATTGCCTCGATTTCAATGAGCACTGTTTCAAGTTCATTAACAGTAAGGGATGATCGACCAATAACCTTGCGTAAACTGGATTTTATGGTTGGTACCATACGCTCTCAAAACCCTCCCCACCATGGACTCCTCTCAATAATAAATTTCCAATTAATGCCTCTAGCAGAAAACAGTTCTTTCACAGATGAGTCACTCAAAATTTTAAAAATACGTTTAAGTTCCTTATCAGCCTTTATAAAAGTCTTGGCATTATCGGAATACACGGTGGTACACAGTCCTCTTCGAGCTAGAAATCTACGGAAAGCTAGTAAAAAACTTTCAGTGCCCAGATCAGTTACAATCTCTATGTGTAAGGCACGAGTAACTGCACACGTTAGCAATAGCATGTAAACTTTACATTGGCTATCTTTCGTATAAAATGGGCCTGCGAAGTCTAACCCGGTCACAGCAAATGGAGGCGACTCTTGGATTCTGTCCGGAGGAAGTGGAGCGATATCCTGTACCCCAGGACGAGCATTATAACGTCTGCAGATCAGACATTTGGTGATGACAGTCCTAACACGTTGCCTTCCTTTTATGATCCAGTATTTGGCTCTGATCTGAGTTAGCGTCGAATTAACTCCAGCATGGAATACCTTTTCATGCGAGTCCATGATGATCAACTCGGTGAACTTGCATTTAGAAGGTAACAGAATAGGGTGTTTTAAATTCTCGTGACAGTCTGCAAATTGAATGCGACCTTTCAATCGTAGAACCCCCTCCTCATCAAGCTTTGGATTAAGGGAGTATATAGAAGAATCAAGAATTGTTTTTCCATTTGCTAGCTTAGTTATTTCTACTTGATACAATTCTCGTTGAGTGATTTTTACCCAATAAAGTTCTGCCGCTTCAATCTCAGACGCATTTAAAGGTCCATTTTTTGTAGACTTTTTCAGAAGGCTCCCAATAAATCTTAACATGTAGGCAGTAATTCGG
Source organism: Stegodyphus mimosarum (assembly GCA_000611955.2). Taxonomy (NCBI): domain Eukaryota; kingdom Metazoa; phylum Arthropoda; class Arachnida; order Araneae; family Eresidae; genus Stegodyphus; species Stegodyphus mimosarum. The sequence goes on from KK121075.1 coordinate 40,113, forward strand.
AGTAAATTTCGTAAAGAACTGAATTTTCCTATATCCAAAATTGGGGATTCGTTTCCAAATACGGGTGCAATCAAAGTAACAGCTTTTCTTGACTCTAACGATTCTGAATTTGGTTGTAGTTTCTTTTGTTTCGGAAAGTTTTCAATAGGAAAACGTAACCAGTGTGGCCCATGCCACCACAAATCATTCTTAACTAGTGCCTGAGCACTAATTCCTCGAGTCAGTAGATCTGAAGGATTTTGTTTCCCTTCGCAGTGGTTCCACCATTTTGTGCGGCATATACCTTGTATTTCATGGTTTCCAGTTTGGCGAACCTTTAATCCAAGTAATGGCGATTTCAGAGTCACTCCAAAAGTAAACATTCTCAATTAAAGCACCAAACAATTTCTTTAAATATTTATACATTCGAGCAGCCACGAGTGCTCCCATCAACTACTC
>KK121075.1:42659-57427 GCA_000611955.2 Stegodyphus mimosarum
CCACTAGACTGGTTTAAATCAGAATTTTGGGAATTCTGCGCTGGTGGTACTGTGGTAACCTCATCTAGAAATTGCTTAATTTGACTACAAGCAATTACACATTTGTCACTATATTCTTCACTTAAACTATAATCTTCTTCAACTAAGTTAACATGAATTAACTCTTGTATTTCATCGTCTAGCTTTCTCAGTTTATTTTTCTTTTCGATTAATAATTCATACAATTCCCCTAATTCTTTTTTCGAATTTTCCTCAACTTCAATTTTTAATTTATCTTCAATCAGTTTAATTAACTTTGTAACAGACGATCTCAATGAGGAACGTTTACGTTTCAATTTCTCTAACTTATCTTCCATTTTATTTAATTTAAATACACCCAAGACAGCAATAATATTTACTAATTTACTACAAATAATCACTAAATGATTAATTTAAGATTTCCCTACCTCAATTTGGAATTCCATTGTCCCTTGCATATGAACTTTCCATCTTGAATCCAAATCGAAAGTAGATAACTTCATTCCACTTTTTGTTTTGAACACACAAAGGCTTCCTAAATCAAAGCTTTTCGCCGCATGCACCATGTAGTAATGCGTTTTCTCAAATCTAATCTTGGTGGTTCAGTGATTCATCAAGCTTTATACATTTTACATAATTTTTAATGAACTATATACAGAACGTATTCTTAGGCCGCCGCCTTCAACAGAAGCAAACTTTCTTTCTCTACATTAACATGGGCAACAGCGCCCTCTAGCGTTTTTCTACCTTCAAATTATTCAACACGCGTAGCTTAGCACTCAAAGTAAGCAGCGATTCTCACAACTCTCACACTACTTCACAATCTTCACAATCTCGCAACTGACTGGCTCTCAGAAACGCAAGGATTTATATAGCTTTTCTTTAAGTTCCACACGTGTCGAGAAATATCTCGTCAGGAAGTTATTCTAGAAGCTTCCCGATTGGACCATGGGATATCGCCGATTTGGTCGCCAAATGGGCGGTAAAGTCGCCAATCTGGCAACCCTACCATACATTATTTTATGGCAACCCTAGTGCTATGCCGGAAAGCTTACATACAGGCGCAACCGCCGAATTTTTCGTAACAATATTATTTCTTTAAGAATATATAGTAATATTAACATAACAATATTGAATTAGATATCTTTATTTCTACTTCTCTGAAACTTGAATCTGGTTTTTTCTTAATGTCGTCTCTTCTGCATTAATTCATCCATGAATAATTTGAGAAGGTGAGTGTTAGTTCATGTTTCTTCACTGTGATGGGTCAGTCCTTGCATGACGCTGATCTAAATTTCAGCAGTCAGAAGGGAAAGATTCGCAGGTTGTTTGCAGAGCTTTTGTTAGTAAACAATCACTACGAATCCATTTTAAAATTTAGGGGAGTTTATTTTCTGAAGGCATTGGGGAAAGGGGAAAACTGCTGTAATATTTTTAAAATTTTAAGAATCTGAAGTTAAAAATCTAGGAACAAAAATATGAGAGAATATAGGAAATATAAGAGACGAAGTCTAGTAAATTGTTTCATTAAATTTGAGTTTATTTTGCCTTAAATTTTCAGTACTTATGTAAATATACAAAAGCAAAATAGTCTAAGGCTTTTTTTTAAAATTAACAACCATGTGACCTTTATAGTCAACCTTTTACAGTATTTTTTAAAGATGCAGCCCATTTTTATTAACTGCTAAAGATTTATGAATATTTTACTAACTGGAATTTTTGCTCTCTGAGGACTATGCTGGAAAATTGAATATGCGAAGGTAGAGCAGCAAACACAGCGATGGTGTAATGTCAAGGAACTCTGGAACGCATTTTAGCCATTCGTGAGAGCTTTCGCAAGCTTTCTCAAAAACCTCTCGGAACTGCTTAAAGAGAAGCAGTTATCATTAATTCATATGCGTTAAGGCTTTAAGTATTCCTGTATATTCAGCGACGATGGTACCGGTTCATATTAAATATCTCTCGTAGAATTTAAAATAGCAGTAAATAAAAGCAGGAAAATAATTCCAAAATAAAAAAAATCTGATATGTGTAGCGCATGACTTCCTTGTACGGAATATTAAATTATACTAATTTTTCTTGCATTTCATTTAAACTTATTGGATTGAATTAAATCTGCTTCGTCGATGGGGCATAAACCACAATAGAATAAATGCACTCTTTAAAATTCACTGTATTTGTTTACCATAGCGACACTCTGGCGCTAGGTGCACTTGACAGTGTTATATCTCATTCATTTTATAATTCAGAATACACAAAAATAATGTATATCATCTGAAGAATTATCTAATCGTTACCACATGTTCTATTCAAATACTGTGACAAATCTTAAACGCTATATAAAAGAAATTAAACGAGCAAACAAAAAAGAAACAGTTTTTCACAGACGATTCGGTATTTCTCATTTAATTAATTCAGTTCTCACTTCGCGACAAGGCTGAAATACATAAAAAACTCAAAATATCTATATTAAAAATTACGAAGTAAATCTTCAGCACTTATTTCCTCGAATAAATTCCAGAATGGATTAAGCCTGATTTAATTCTCAGTAATAAAAGAAGGCGTTATCTTTGTTGTTGCGAAGCTTAGTTTCTCTAGATTGGCAACAAATCCACTATTCTCCTAAGTTTCAAATGTAAACAAATATGGCTGCCATATGAAAAATGATTAGGCTTAGTCGCACTTAAACAACTTTTAAATTGTTGATAATTCTTGATAATTCTACAAATCTTGCATGCAGATTTACTTAAGGCATAAAAACATTAGCCGGAAAATAAAAACAACATTATTCAATCATTTTTAAAGCAAAAAATGCACTATTTACCAACATATAAGAATAAAAAAACGGAACTCACTGAGCCGAGTAACAGAGCGGATATATATATATTTATACACGTTTGGTGCGGGCGATTGCGATTAAAATAGGAGGTGCACTCATCTACATGTTATAGCAGTCCTGTATACAAAATGTGAACGTTCCGAGTGTACTCGTTTTTTGAGTTATTCGAAATCTATATATACATACGCACAGACGCTGCTAAAAAATCTCTTCAGAATCTATTTTAAATCAGGTTTCTAATTTTTTTGGGGGAAACAGAGTTCTTTATTCTGTCCTTACTTTTAGGTATCGCACAAAATCATCTTTAAAATGCATTCGATAACGGTCAAAATGGATATTTTCGTCGAAATAGTAAGATGAAGCGTGAAGAATATGATATTTAATAAATAAAGGTAACACACAAAATGTTAAGAAAAACGCCCCTTTGGACGTAATTTAAAATCTGAAACCTATCAGATTTTTTTAAAAATTTCTTTTTTAAATAATGCATCACAATAATATTTGGCAGCAACAATTTGAAAAAAAATAGGAATAAAAAGTGAGTTTCAAGACTAGTAGCGCGTCTGGTTCTAACGATAGTGTTACGATAAATATGTCGACCATGCAAAAATAATATGTGTACGGCATATTTTCAATCTTTAAAACTGAAAACAGAGTGATTTAACTGAAAACTGGAAAGGTGGTGGCATTAATAATGAGAGAGGTATTCAGCGTTTGAAGGCAAATAATCAGGAATTGCGATCATAGCGCGCATTTCTAGTGCGCAATTCGCAAATTATAAAACCAGTAATAGAAGCGGAAAATTTATCTTTTCTTGTTGCTGCCATTGTAATTCCGTAAAGAAACAACTAAAGATGCCATTACGGTGATATCGAAGACCTTACAGACAACTAAACGCTTTTGAACGTGGTCGCATTGTAGGATTGCGTGAAGCTGGTTGGTCATACCGAGCAATAAGCCACCACCTGCAGCGTACAGACACTGCTGTGCAAAGATGTTGGCAGCAATGGTTGCTACAAGGAAATTGCCGACGAAATGAAGGCTCTGGAAGGCCAAGGAGCACAAGTGCGAAGCAAGATAGGATGATTGTTCGCCAGGCCCCAACCGCTCTAACGGTATCATTGTCGCCTATTCAACGCATTACAACCATGTCTGTACCTCCCTGGTACCGTCTACCATCTCACGACGCTTGCCTGAGGCGGGGTTACGCTCACAAAGGCCTTTAAGACGTTTGCCTTTGACCCACAACATCGGCGGAGTCGTCGGGAGTGGTGTCGCAGCCGATCATCATGGCTGCCATCAGACTGGCATCGTATAGTGTTCAGCGATGTATCCCGCTTCACTGTTGAAGCATATTGACCACCGTGTTCGTGTCTGGAGAGGACGCGGCGAGCGGTCCCAGTCAGCCTTTGTTTTACAAAGGCATAGAATCATAACCCCTGGTGTAATAGTGTGGGGCGCTGTTTCGTATCACAGCAGGTCATCTTTAGTCATCTTCCGTACATCTTTAACAGCTCAACGATATGTTGATACCATCCTGCGGCCGGTTGCATTGCCGTTCATGCACGTCATCCTGGAGCCATTTTTCAACAAGATAATGCCAGGCTACATACCGCTCGCATATCTCTGGACTGTGCCTGTGCGGTTGATACTCTTCCTTGGCCAGCAAGGTCACCAGGCCTTTTACCCCAAGTAGCACGGCAACGTCGTAATGACGTTGGAAATTCGTCGCGGATGATGTTGCTAAAATGTTGCTATATGTCGTCTTTATGACGCCCAGATGTCCGTGAAACTCCACTGTTTTGCAACAGTTGCAAACATGTCTTTATTACGTGTTTGGGATTTTTGTTGCATAGACGTCGTTATTGCGTCTTTCTCAGGTTATATTTCGGTTGTGAAAGCATGGAGTTAAAACGTCGTATCACGACGTCTTAATGATGCTCAAATGCTCGCAGAATTCCACCTTTTTGCAACAGTTGTAAAAACGTTGTTATTATGTCCTTATGTTACATATTTATGCAGAAAAAATAAGCTTAATAATTAATACATTTTTCTAGTTTATTAAAATTTTGTGTTTCTTCTATTTTTCTAAAGTTTAAATATTTTATCATTTCCTGAAAACCAGAAGATAATACAATTTTTTCTCTGTAGAATACATATGCATAATTTTAAAGGGGAAAAGAAATGAATACTTGTGAACCTGGCACTACATTGCAAGTATTCAGTATAAAAATAACATACTATATTGATTATTTTGTATCCTTAAGAATAACTGCTATATTAGACTAAATACGATTCGCTTTTTAACAAATATACTGCGTTAATGTAAAACACCAGTAACAAGATATATTAGTTTTCTGCAGTTTTTTATGCGATAAGAATAAAAGTAATGTTACAAAACAATTACATTATTTAATTATATAGAAAAAATATAAATGCAGAATTCTATCAAAGGTATTAAATATCAAAATTCTTACAAAATTAGCAATGCCGACAAAACAAGTTTTCTCAAGAAACATCAAATGAATTTATTGTTTTCAAGTACTGCAGTTTGAAACAAAGTGCATAATCTTAACAAACAAATATTTGTTAATAGTCTTTCCATAGTTATAGATAGTCCATAGCATTAGTTATAGTCCATAGAGTTCTGTACATACACTGATATAACACGTCAAATACTGCAATAAGACACTCAATATGCAATGTGCTAGTCGAAAAGATGGCTCGGCGACTACAAATACTTGTTAGAAACTGTTACATTAAAGTTGAAAATTTGTACTGAGTACTAGATACTGAAACAACGCTTTTATATATCATGGTAGTCGCCGAAGAGTTCTACATATGTATTTACTATTATACAGCGAACTTACTTGAATACAGTATACAACGCAGTTACTGCTTAACAGTACAACACACTGAGGCAATATGTCAATTAAGACACCCAAAATACAACACACTTATTTGAAAAACACAGTTTCGGTAAAACACAGTAAAATTTAAGACTAACAATGGAAAGAGATAAAAAACGAATTTGGCTTGGCTACACAAAAGGAATTTGCTGAAATATAAGGCTATAAACTACGCACTTTATCGAAACATCACAGTGAAAATTATATACATGATATTTTGCGAAAATTACATAGCTCTACAGCAAGGAATTCTGCTTTCAAGCTTGCAGTTATACATTACACTGATTTACAATCAGACAACTAAACACTTATTATTATTCCACATATTACTAAAAAACATATTATGCAACACATTAGTAGAATACTGAACAACACACTGACATACTATAGCTGATACTGCAAATAAAACACACTGTATACAATGCAAAAAAACAGAAAAGTAGACAATTCTGTACATGACGCTGAAATGTAACGCTAAAGCTAATCAAAAAGGACACTAAACATTGGGAACAATCACAGTGAAAATTAGGAAGATAATATATTGCAGCAGAGCAAAGATGCTGAGTCAATTCAAAACATTCAATCCAACAATACATTTCAATACATACTTACAAAGTTTTACAACCAAGCTTGTCTGGTTCAAGACTACTATTATAAATTACACCTACTTACCAATGTACAATGTTAAACTAACTACAGTAGAAGTCCAGAAATCCGCAATGCTTGGGACCAGAGGTTGTGCGGATTTCAGGACAGAAAAGCCAAATCATAATATTCAGACTGAAAGTACAAAATAAATAAGGCATATTAGATACATTTGCTTAAATTATTATGTACAATAATATACATTATGACATTATTTTATTAAATGCATTAATTTATTATATATATATTTATTATGTTATTCATTTGTATTAGTGATTGCAGAAATATTTTAAAGCATTAAGGACATATACAATAGAGACGTGTAAAAATAAGGGATACTAGTAAAGTATAAAATATTTCATTTTTTTTACTTGTTTCAAACATTTTTCTGATAGAGGTTTGTTTTAAAACTTAAGGTGCTCCAGAGTAATTTTTTTTTAGTAAATTCTACAGGGTCATAATCTCTTGCTCTGTGACACAGCTTTGTTGTTCTAAATGTTTTAGGTGTTTTTCACCATGCTCCAAACCCTCATTAAAAGATGTTTGTTTTCTCACTGCTATCAAATTCATTATCTGCGTCGGTGTCGGAATCGTTTTCTTGCTGTGGCGACTTCAAAACAGAGCCAATGATTTCAACATCGGTTATCTGATATGCCAGTGTTGGCTCATCTGAACACATCATCCATACTAAAAACTTCTGGGCTAAGATCTTTTTCAGCCACTAGCACAGAATCATTATTATTCGGTAATTATGACGTCATTATTGGATAAATATTTTTTCTTCGGTATTTCATTTTCCATTTTGCGGTTTCTGGAACCTATAAATTCAATGTTTATATTTTGATAGGATTTCAGGAGTTGGCGGATTTCAGGTCGGCGGATTTTTGGTATTTGACTGTATTATACTCACACTAACGGAATACAAGTTATAGAACACACTTAATGGAATACTGTACATACACTGAAATAAGATAGCGAATACTACAATATAACAATCAATATATAATGTGCTTATTAGAAAGTTGGCTCTGCGGTTACGAATACTTGTTAGAAACTGTTACATTTTATACAATACTAGAAACTGAAACAAAAACATTTGCACCCAATATTTCACGGTACTGGCCGAAGAGCTCGACATATGTATTTACTACATACAGTAAACTTACTTGAAAACATAACACAACGCACTTACTACTTTACAGTTCAACACACTGAGACCATATGTCCATTGAAACACACAAAGTACTATACCCAAATTAGGTCAACACAATAAAATTTAAAGATTAATAATGAATAGAAGCGACACTGCAGTACAAATAGACGGACACTAATTGTGGTAATGGGATTAAATTATTACTGTAAAAGCTTCTTTACCACATATTATGAACTTTACTAAACTTTTTTCTTTTAATTTCAAAAATGACGATATCAATCAAAATCCATACAATAATAAAAATATAACAATATAATATAAAATGGTTAATTATGCACCATAAAAATGTTGTACTTTGTTTAATTGCAGCAATCCATTAAATGCATAAACTCTTAACTGAAAACGTTCCAGTTGAAAAGTGTAATATTAATCGAAGACTATGTAACTCTAAACCATTTACAATATAAAACTAAATGCTGAATTATTCACAGCTAAGAAGTTAAGTTTATCCATTATAAAAATTTATTTATATAGATCGTAGCAATTGTTTAAATGCACAATCTCCATCTCAAAGTTAGAATAATGTTTAAAAAAATAAAATTTATCAATGAAAGTTTTTACGAAAAATTCTTTAATAAGACATCACAATCAGTGCAAAGCTCGCAGTGGAAAGAAAACAACATAATTTATCAAAATAACATCATTTCAGGTAAAACCTATTTGAAAAAATTTTTTATATGCAAACGGTACTTATCTCTGTTAATACACAAGGGAGTAAACTGGATCTTACAAAACATAGCGCGGGTTTTATGAATAATAAACAGTTACAGTTAGCAAATCCCTGTTGTTTAATATATCTGCAACTGTGTCTAGTGATGAAAAACGGAGCCTATAATCACGTTCATCTATCTGTCTCCACGCGCTTAAGTGTCTCGTGAGTTGGTTAGACGAATATGAAGGATGTGTTTATAATTATAAGCCGAGATATTTTCTATTTTATACGATTCTATTTTATATCATTAACATGGCAGTTCATTTTGGAATAAAAAGAGTATCAAGTTCATTCCCAGGAATGAACTCAATGAAATAAGAGTTAAGTACCTACAGTTAATGAACTTTAGGGTTGCTTTATAATGATTTCAGTACTTGTAAGTGTAATTTCCGTGCAACAAGTTATATTTGAATTCTTTTATTTAATTTTCAGTCGACTTAATTGGTATTAAGAACTCTATTTTTCAAATAATGAATTTAACAAAGTAAAATTTAGAACTTTTTGCACCGTATGCGGTAAAATGTTTCATATTATGTCAGCATATTAATTCAAATACATTTGCATTTATTTCAAAAATAATAAATAAAGTTATATTTCAGTAGTGAAATACACAGTCCAGTCACATTAATGTGACCATCTGTCAAAAGCCAGAATAACCACCTTTCGCAGAGCGGACTGCTGCGAGACGTGCAGGAAGAGAGTCACATAGGTCCCTGAAGGTGTTCTCTGGGATGTTGAGCCATGCCGACTCTAATGCCGTGGCCAGCTGCGCTAGATTACGCGGTTGAGGATCCATGGCGCGAACAACTCGATCGAGATGGTCCCACAGATGCTCGATTGGGTTTAAGTCAGGTGAGTTTGCTGGCCAGGGGAGGACGGTAAACTCATCCTGGTGCTCTTCGAACCACGCACGTACACTGGCAGCTGTATGGCACCTCGCATTGTCCTGCTGGAAGATGCCATCATCCTGAGGAAAAACAATGCGCATGTAGGGGTGAACATGGTCCGCAAGGACAGATGCGTACTTGTATTGATCCATTGTGCCTTCCACAATGATCAGTGAACCTAGAGAATGCCAGGAAAACATTCCCCAGACCATAATGCTCCCGCCTCCAGCTTGGACCGTTCCGGCAATGGTTGCAGGGTGGTTCCTTTCAGAGGTTTCACGCCTTATACGCCAACGTCCATCTGTCCGATGGAGCATAAAACGCGATTCATCCGAAAACGCAACCTGTCGCCACTCAGTGGACGTCCAGCTGCTGTACTGGCGTGCAAATTCTAGCCTTCGCCGTCGATGAACAGCAGTCAGCATAGGTGCACGAACCAGGCGTCTGCTTCGGAGGCCCAGACGCAGCAATGTTCGCTGAATAGTACTTTGGGAGACACTTTTGGTAGCCCCTTGGTTCATTTTGGTGGTCAGTTGCTCAACGGTAGCCCGTCTATCTGCCCGAACGCATCTCTGCAACCGTCGTTCGCCTCTGTCATCTATGGCCCGTGGTGCACCACATTTGCCACGTCGCTGATTTTGGACAGTCCCATTTTGCCATGCACGGTACACTTTTACCACGGCGGCACGCGAACAGTTCACAAACTCAGCCGTTTCGGAAATGCTTCCACCCTTGGCCCGAAAGCCAATGATCATGCCCTTTTGGAAGTCGGATAAATCGCTTCGTTTCTGCATTACGCCAACGATTGAAATGTTTTCCGAAGCCCTCACACACCCTTTATATACGCTCAACTGCACTGTGCTGCCACCTGCCTTCTGTGATTGGTTATTTAACTCTGTCATGGAAAGTACGTGGTGGTCACATTAATGTGACTGGACTGTGTATTTGCTAACATGCGATTTACAAAGAATTGGATTTGCTCTGATTTCGGATATAGTTTATTTATTTTCATTTTTAAATATTTTGCTGTAATAGTTATACAAAAATATTCTGAGTATTAATTATTTAAAAAAAAATTTGAACAATAATTTAGCACTTATTTTTAGTACTAATTAAATTTAATAATTCAAAAGTATTTATATTAAAGATATATATCATTAGATGCATCTACCTTAGATTAATATATTTAGATGAAATAAAGTAAAGAACATTACAAAATAAATCCTATGCGGAATTTAGATTCTTGAAAGGGCAGATTTAGTCTCTTTCATTCTAGAAGTAACACTGATGAACTATGAAAAAAATGCTAAAACGAACAAGTCTAAAAGCAGTCAAATCACGACGTTTCAGCGACGTCGACAAATTGCCAAGATGCAACGACAAATATTTTGCGTCTTCGTTGCGTTGTAAAGCCGTCGTAAAAGTTACCACGACCACTTTGCCACCTCTCGGACCAGTTTGCAACGTCTTTGCTACGTCATGTGCTACTTGGGATCAATCGAGCATGTCTGGGACATGGTATGCCGCCAAATTCGGGCACCACAAATTATCGCAGATCTGGAGCGACGAATGCCTGGTAGAATGTGTCGCAGGATGACATTAGGAACCTCTACCACTCCTTGCCTCGACGAATTCAAGCATGCATTGCCGCCAGGAACGGTTCGACCAACTACTAATTTGAACAATGATGATTGAGATTGATTGTGAGCCGTGAACAGGTACTGCGACCTTGATTTTTTAATCATTTCATTATCTGTGTATGAGCTATACACATATTGAATTTCTTGCAAAAGAGTTTATTAAGGAAAATGTAATTATGTGTGGTCATTTTGTGTTATGTATTCAGACCTGATGGGCTCAGATAGTATAAGGTTTCCTTTAAGCCATTATAGTCGTTCATGTTTAATCAGAAATCTTGTTTTTATGATTTTCCCGTCACGGCCGAAAGTAAAATTTGATATATTTGGTCTTGCGTGAAATGTTTTAAGGAAGGTTGTAGTATTGGTTTCTAAGACTAACATATTTTCTGAGTTGTGTAGGCTTTGGCAAGTATTCAAAACACATTGCAAAATTTCTTAACACCCCATGCTCTTTCATAATTAATTGCATGTTTCTGCAATCCCTGCACTACAAAAAGGAAAAAAAAAAACCTGAATCGTATTTTGGTTCTTCAATATTTCTTCTTAAAAGTGGAAATAGTTTTCCGTTGTACTTTGTCAATCGAAAAGGATACTAATTTAGTAAGTTTTTTGTAAATGAGAAGTTTCGTGAAAAAGAACTTTCCTACAGCGGAGGATGAGAAAATAATTAAAGGGTTTTAATTAAGCATAATTTATAACGATTTATTCGCAATAGCGGTAGACTAAAACCTGTTGAATAACGTCATTAATATTTTCTATTCAGGGGATTGTGATAATATTAAACCTATTACCATATTTACTTTCCTCAAGCTCCTGAATTTTTTTAAATACCCACGTAAATTTCCCCTTCTTCAAGGCAATCAAAGATTATATCCGAAAGTTTTATACGAGATACGAGTAGACGTTATATAATTTTACGAAAACCTGAAAAATCCAGGCCATTAAATTGACTTATTTGTGAATTTTTCATGTATGAAGTAGTAACAAAGAAGAGCTTCAAGATTATGATATTTAATACTTTTGATGGTTCTGAAAATCATTGCACATTGGAAAGAAGACCGAACGGTGAGGATGACGATTACAACAATGATGGGGGCGATATTCTGTAAGCCGTAGCATACAACATATACAGTAGTTCCAGCAGCATTAAATGATTTGAGGCCTATGGAAAGGGAACAAGAAAATCGGACGAGATTCAAGGCACAGGAAAAAAAAGAATTTAAAATATCTCATTACTCTAAAGTTAATATTTGTAAATATTCGTTTGGAATGTGGGTAGGAAATAAGAACAGAAACAAATATTTAAATTAACATCTATTAATTTTAAATAATATTAATATGTATTGGAACGTATGTGTTAATAATATTGCATTAGTTACGAGTAAATTAAAGGATGCTTTCATATCCATGAATACTTTTAAAATTTGTTATGTTAATGTAACTGTGATCTTCGGGAATCCGACCTTCCAGCAGCCAAGGAATAAAATCGCCCAACACTGGTAGTTGGGACCTGGGTTCGATTCCAAGCGAACGGGCTGGTTGCATAGGCGCTTTCGTGGTTTTCCCCATGTGTAATGTCTTGCCATAATCAACTAAACTAGTCTTCGGAAATTACATTGCTCGCTTAGTTTTCCTCTCTCTATTTTCGCACGATAAAATGAGTAAAAATATCTCATATGGGCAGCGCATGATTTCCTTGTACAGAGTATTAAATGATGTACACATTTTACTGCACTTCATTTACACTGTCGAATTATTCTTACTAATAAACAGATCTCTCAAGGGAAGTTGAAAATGACATCGAAAGTTGCATTTGGAAATTCAAAATCCCAGTTAGTTTTTGTCGTATACGATTCAAACTTCTCATAATTTTTTTTAATGCCAGTGTAAAACTTTTCCAAATATGAGTACAGTAACCGGAAGACCGCATTAAAAGTTAGTTTTCGTTATTTGCCTAAAATTAATTTTTTTCATAAATTGGCCATTGTCAAAACATGAATATTTTCATTATTAATTTAATTAGAAAATTGTTTAACACGAAAATGACGGGACTGAAATATCTTTTCGTGTTAAAGGATATTAAAAAAATACATATATTCAAACAAAATTAAATTCGAGTACATTTTACTTACATAGGTATATATATATGTAATAATAAAAAGAAAAAGTCTGATGTAAAATGACGAGCAGGAATTTTAATGTCGTAGCAGTGTTGATCCATAACAAATAGGAAATTGGAGGCGAAGGCATATTAAATCTTCATTTTTTTATTTCAGCTTGTTGTGGCCACAATCAACTTGGCACATGAAATGTGCCTATTCCAAAATAACTCACATTTTAGATTAAATTTCAATAAGAAAGAAGAAAGTAGCAGACAGCAGTCCAACTACACCGAAGCGTAAAGAGCAAGTGCTACGTTCGAGTGAAATCCCAATTCAGACTGAGTTAGTTTTGGTTTACAATGAATTTTGATTGGACAGTTAATACTTCTGTAAAATTATTATTGGTTACTTGACTTTTAGTTCCATTTACATCATCAGAATTATGTAAGAGTCATATGGCATGGATCAATCTAGAAATGACGCAGTGCGTAGAGAGGTTATTATTTTTAGAATTGAGAAGAGAAATTTACGTTGTTAATTTAATCATAGATACATTCTTTATTTTTCTTACATATTCCCCCCCGTCAAAGAAAGAAAGGCGTAGCGACAAAGAAGCCTTTATAAAGGAAAAGCGTTAAAGCAAATGAAGAGAAATAATTTGAAAAAATACCAATTTTGAAATTTTGACGAAAAAATACAAATCCTGAAATTTTGAACAAACTAATTACTTATACAATTGCAAAATCTTAACTTATATAATTGTTTAAATAATATTTTAGAGTCCTTTAAAAATTCAGTCCAAACGTTTTTGTAATTTGCAGTCCATATAATTAAATTTCTTCAGAGAAGTCTTTGTAAAGCTTTGAACACAATATATCACAGTTGAAAACCCTTTGCACACATATTACTGATTTTGAATAATCAAAATAAATTTCAAAATTTTCAGAACACATCTAATTTTCATTCTTAAAACTTATATTTTAACATCATAAATTTGATAATAGTATTGCTAAAATTATGGTTTTTCCAATATTGTCTTTCATTTGCAATTTCTGAATTTAACAAACTGAAAGGCCTCGCAATCTTCTAAACAAACGTATCCATCATTAGGGCTAGCCTCTTGAGCTAACCAGTGTGTTTTGCACTGGTGGCTCAGGGTGCCTAGGCAGTTACTTGAAAAAGCCTCCGTTCCTTACATAAGGTAACTGGCCTTTGAGAACTGCACTACTACATTCCATAATAAAAAAATATAATAATAATATAAACAAATTACACTCAATCATGAAATGAGAGCCTTCAACATTTATCTTTTATGAAGAGGGTAAAAGGAACAACTGTACAGAGGTAAAAATAGGCCTCCGTTTCGGAACCAATACTCCCTCAACATACTTTATACTTTATAGCAACCCATACATTTTTAACATGCATTAACCATAATTTCATATTACTTAACATGCATTAACCATAATTTCATATTACTTATCTGTACTAATTTCACTTATTTTTGTATCCACTTCATTTTTAGAATAATTATAAAATTCTTATTCAAAATTTTCAACACAAATTTCAAAATATATTAATGTTAACAACCTTCCAGAAAAATAATTAAATCTTCTTTACTAACCTCACTAAAGTATTAGAGTTCGAATTTTTAATATCATTTTCATAAAACAATACTATACTTTTAAGCAGCAGCAATATGTATTCAGATTTTCAATATAATAATAATGATTAGTAATTTCAATATGATATTTTTAGTTGCACTAAATAAAATCTTTAGAAAAAATCCAGACCACAGACTTA